>JAECUM010019472.1:0-15377 GCA_016617855.1 Megalonaias nervosa | reverse complement strand
TAAGCACGCATCACCACTCATGCGAGTGTGTCTGCTACGCACGAGTGCATATAACCGATTCAGCCGCATCAGGTTTTGGTGATGCGTGCTTAATCTGGTCTGACATTAACAAGCTCGCGCAAACAAAATTGTCGTTGACGGGGGGGGGGTGCGATGACGGTCAATATCAACATGGATGGTCTGAGCTTGTATGGACTTCCTGCGGCCGCAGCGGGGTCTTCTCAAAACGTGAGAGCCTCCGATAAGGATGTGGTGTTGGCCGGAAAATACGATAAAACAGGAGGAACGGTCAGTGGTGATGTGACAGTGACGGGCACGTTGTCCGTGGCAGGTCAAATGACAAGCAATCTCACCATGTCCTCACCGAAGTCGGGCACCACGTCTCAGAACAACAAGTGGTGGGAGTGATTACTGGACTCAATACCAGAGCAAGTATGGCCTGTTAGTTTGGGACGTCCGACCGCTTCATTTGGATCGAGAAAGATGCAAGTGGCAATTACACCCCCATTACCGTTCAAACTTTAGAAGGATTTCACATCAACAATTCTAGTAACTAATTGCTCGTGGATATCAATAGCACCCAATATAACTTGTACAGGACCACGTCGATGCAAGGTCAACAATTGTACGGACTGCCTACTTCCTGGCCCCTCACGGATAACAGCCAGACCATCTCGTACGGTATGCTCAACTCATTTGGAAGCAATAAATTATCCACGACGGAGGAGGGGCACCACGACGGGAATCGTCACCAGGTCTGGAAATGCTATCAAGGTCCTCCCACAACGACGCCTTCGAGCGACGATACCGCGACCAGTTGTGGCAATGTGAAAAGTTATGCGGTGAACAAAAGCGGATATACGGTGACGGGCAAAGCGTTTTTAGCGACGGGAGCACGACTGATGATCACGGACTATCCATCCGTCCTCGATACCGAGACCACACCCAAACAGTACGTGGATAAACGCCGTGTCAAAAATAATAATTGTCACATTCCCGTGTTACCCGCATCGACTGGAAATCGATGTGGATTTTCGATCCCGTCATCGTCGGAATACGATGCTTCTCACATGGCTTATCTCATGTACGCTCAGCATTTAGTCGCGAGTAATTCTGCCAATGAGTGGGCGACGGCGGGAGTGACCTCTAAGTTTTGGATGAGAGTACAAGTGCCTGTACCCATCTTGATCTGGAAATTTCAGCTGCGTGGATGTTCAGCAGGAACAGATCACGTGCTCGCCTGGAGAATCGACGGCATCAGATCCGATGCTACCACTGATGTGCTGTATAACGGAACCACGGTGATAGAAAAATAATCTCCTGAAGTTCACCACGACGATCACCGAGATTAAATACGTGGCTTTTAAGTATGTGGAGATGACGGCGGAACCTACTAATTCTGGCTTGAGTTATTTTCAGACTTTTACTCTTGACGATCTTGCAGAGACTTAAATCGTGCGCATCGCCACGGAATTATACCAGTTCCTGTTTCACGAGGAGTATAGGCAGGAGGCGTCTTATACGAACAACAACTAGCACGTGCTGAAGCAGACGACGGGAGCACATGCGGAGTTGAATGAGGTGAGAAAGGCGAGTAGATTATCTCTGAGAGAGGCATGTAAACGACGGAAAGAGGACGAGGTCAAACGTTCTCATCTATCAGTGGAAAGCATGAGGCAGGCACAGCTCCGAGAAGCCATGAATCAATACTGGGAGGTCTTCAGATATTGTAACGATTGAGAGTCGGCTCGGTTGGTCTAAACCATGGTGCAGAATATCATTCAGGAATTTATCCAAGCCTCGTAAACGCCATCCTGAAGACAGGTTATGTCAAACGACGACGATTTGTGCTAAAGGAAGACGACATGGCCTACAAAAAAGATCACGAGTGTATGAATAAGGTGGTCTACCGAAAAGGCCTTCGTGGCAAACTAAAACTCAGGGACGCTATAGGCAAACGTAAGTTCAGCAGGTGGGGCTGGAATACGAGGATGTGGATGCGATTAAAGCACTGTTGGCGCACTACGAACGTGGCGCTGGCAGCGACGACGAAATCGCTAGAGATTAGGCACCTGTGTTTGAAAACAACAAGGCTACGGAAGCGCTTTTAAACGTGATCATGTTTAGCGTGTGTGGGAAGATCGAACCCGTTGCGGCTGTGCCTTCCTACGCGTACTTAAAAAAATGTTCAGCTAGAGAACATAGAACAAAAACTGTGTTGTGTTTAAGAAAAGTAGTGTTCTTCCATGAGGACACCTCGTCCCTGTTCCAAAAGCCTCTCAGGAACTTTTAAATAAAATCAACGATAGAGAAAAATAGCGACACAAGTGCATGAGTCCGTGGGTCCACAGAGACAGAGAGTTCATCTTTCTACCGATCAAAGACTTTAAAAGAAAGTTCACCTCAGTATAAAAAAATCGCCCTTGCTTACTATTATCTCTATCTTCGTCACTGAAAAACAGCTTTCGAGGAGGAAATGTTGTGGGTCATAGAATCACAGCAATATCTAGACCATGTGGAACTCACGTTGACTCCTGACATCCTGTCGGATCTCGTGAAATTAAATCAGCTGACCAAAATCACCCATGTCTTAAACATATATCTTCTGTGGCTGGTGGATGAAAAAGTATCTGAGATCGACGACGATAAAATGAATGGACACATCTAATTCTTAAAAGAAAACTTACCACAGCTGGAACTGTTACTGCAGAGTTTAGTGGACGCAAAATGATCCTGGACTTTAACCACATCGAGAAAAACTTACCGACAGACCAGCGTCGTGAACTAAAAGCGTATTATTGCTATTACCATCGACGAGCCTATGTCATCAAACAGGCGTTACGGGCATTACAAACGCATCCTGAGTCATTTCGATGATTTAGCTTCTCGTGACGGCCACCGGAGTCATTTCCACGGGAGCACTAGCCAATCTGATGATACTGATTTTATCCGGAGCTGGACTGGCTATGCAGACCCTGATCAACGTCTCGATCCACGTCTATAGGCCAATAAGAATATCACCAAACAAGCAATGTTGGCCTATTAGAAAATGCCGAACAAACTCAGCTCGTACTTGCGAGGAGCTCCTTTGGATATGGCGTTATTGAGCAGCGAAATGAGAACCATTGGCGACCTCAACGTGGACATGGTCATTGTGCGACTCTGAGTCGATTCGAAAAAATCTACGATCAAAAGTATAAAGAGAATGTCTAGCGACGAAGATATCTTTGTGACCGACGTGATTTTGGATCATCCCGAATCTCTCTACAAAGCCATCGTTACGGTCTTACGGAATCACGTGTCCGTGAACATCGAGCTGATGCGACCAAAACGCAGGGAGCATCGCGTGGACAGGTCTTACTGACGCGAAATCAATGGTCAGACTTGGCTCAAGAGCTTATCGTCAAAATCTACCACGACGAACATCTGATTTGACAGCATTGCATGCGATGTCTGAGCGAAAAATCTTGGGAAAAAATTAAAATTATGTTAATAATATAGATGGAGGACGTAGAGATGGCCGAATATCACGTGGATGATACGCGATACATGACCTACATCGTCGTGGCAAATATGGAAGATCTAGAGAAGTCCATCGTTAATGCGTTTCATCTCAGCATCGACATTTGCGTGAATCTCACGCTAGCCAAAGTCGTGGGCATAGAACAAGATCTTGACTTGCTCACTGAGGCACAGCAGAAAACACTCTTCAACACTGGTACAGTCAACGTCATCTACGATAAAGAGCTCCTGTTCAAACAATACATCTTCTGCATGCATCGAGAAGACCTCCTCAAGTTGCTGTACCAATCCTCATAAAAAGGGAGTGAAAGCATGGTTTTCGACATAGTTTTGCTATATGCATCAGATCTTACGTCCAAATTGCACATTCGATTATCCGAGGGATCTCCGTTGAGATGAAAGACGGAATAGCCGATGGGAACCTCTCCTCGATGAGCTTCAAACACGAAACGATGGCGGTACATCGTCGCCCTTATTCCATTCACAAACAAGAATCGATGGAATAACGCCTCGTGCTAAACTTTACAACGTGTCTGATCTTGGTGCGTACGCTGAGCACCTCTCCTTTCTTGTTGACTTCGTAACGACTAAACATGGGTGCATTTTCCATATCGGAAACGCTGTTTCCTGCGTTATGCTTAATCTTAGCCAGAAACTCGTTGAAAATCTCAGAATTATATTTTTGGTTTCTGAGTTGTTCTGTCTTTTTCGAAGTAATATTTAGTCGACGGGATGTTTCATCCTCCACAGCACTGACACACCTCAAGCTGACCTCGAACTCCTTCTTGACATCCCAAGCATGGTTTCATTCCTTTGCTTCAACGCTTAATCAGAGGTTAGTGCTGAGCGCAGTACTCTCTAGTACAGGACCTACTGCACTTTTCCATGCTACCCTGAGTTAGCCACACGCACGTTTGTGTCCCACGCAGAGGCATGATGCTATACAATACACATCAAAATTTTTCCTATGACAAAATAAACAAGCAATTAAAGAAATGACAAAATGAACAAGCAATTAGAGAAATGAAATACAGAGCTATATAATATAGGATCTCCATGGTTGCAAGGAGTGACTATAATCTTGTCCTAGTAACAATGAAAAGCAGAATTCTAAATCAGGTTGGTGCTGATCCAGGAAGAGATTTTATTTTTCGTCATGATATCACTCGTCGACTCAGAGACATAGCTCAGTCGATATCATGTTCTCCTATTCCGTATCGCAGATCTAATGCCGCTCTGCATGAGATCATCGAACGAGTCCGAAGGGACCGCAGGGTGATGCCGAGGAGAGATCCTGCACATCGTCAGCTCGTCAGCGAGTACAAGATCATTGCGGGACGCGAGATCATCACTTCTCAGCAGTTCATGAAGTAATTGCAAGACAAATACAAGCATGGGAGGGAAAAACTGCCAAGCTTTCCAAGCGCCTTCTACTCAGCATGAAATCCTCAGTAGATCACGTCGAGCTGATATCAAGAAGAAATTATCCAAAATCAATCCACAAGCCCTTAAAAGAAACGCGATCAAGTCACACGTCTTCTGCCCCCTCCCCGTGACGCGTTGAAAAAGCGTGTGAAGGCACTGACAAAGGATTTATTCACGATTTTTCCCATAGCCTTCAGTGTTGAGTCGACAAGGAACTCCTTCTACAACCCACTATCCCGGCAGAACTGCGCATCCACACAGCTATCAAATTCGGAATCGCCTTCAGCGTTCATCTGGTAAAGGAACAAAAGAGCATTGATGTGTGGATTAGATCCTAATCCTTGATCGTGTATCGCATGATGATTTTAGCATCATCTTCTACGTCGCCTGGTCGTTTATCTTGCGTCGCATCGAAGATTATCAGGAGTCAGGATCGGCATGGATTTTTACCGGAGTAAATTCTACCTCGTTTCAAACTTCGAAGTTCACACCGTTGAGTGGACGTAGGTATGTTCCTCTTCCAATATCCATCTTGGCCACTAAAGCCTGCATCAACGTCAAGAACAACGATGACTACTGTCTCGTGGGTGCTACCCTTTCTGTATTGCATCCTGCAGAGGACAATGCCAATCGCTTCTCCAAGTACAAGCCGTATTGTGATACCATTAAAACCACCGGAATCTCCTTTCCAGTAGCAGTCAAAGACGTTCCTAAACTGGAATTGCTCAACGAGGGACTTTCCATCAATGCGTTCGGACTCGATGACAAAAGGCAGGAGATAAGCAGTTCGTGGTTTATCCACTATTCAAAACAGCTTCACAAAACAGCATCAATTTATTGCATTATCAAAACCATTTCGTGTACATCAAAAACTTCAGCCGACTATGTCGAATCCAGTACACACAGTATAAAAATCACGACTATTTCTGTTATCGCTGCTTGCAGTGCTTTCCTCAACACCAACGACTGCACGAACATATCTCGGCGGGATACTGTCAAGAATAATAGACTGTTCAGATGCCACGTGATGAGACGTTGCAGCTTGAATATCATCACAAAAAATACACTCATGCGTTTTATATCCTCTTCGACTGCGAGGCCAAGATGGAAAAAATAGAAGGAGCCTCCCCAGATCCTAGCTATTCTTTTACTCATGTGGAGCATAAACACGTCACATGCTCGATTTGATTTAAGGTATGTTGTTCCGTCGATGAATCTTTATCATCAGAGTATCGTCAGAATCGCGGTGAAGATTTCATCGCCTGATTCTTTGGACAACTCACTGAGGAACTGAAACACATCCGGGAGATCCGAACAAATTAAGCACCAATCACCTCACTCAAACCGTCACAACTGAGACAACATAAGTCAGCTCAGCAGTACCACATCTGCGAAGAGTACTTTAAACTACATGACATCAGAGTGCAACTTACACTTCAAGGATCCAGACTTCCTTCCAGTCATTGCTCATAATCTACGAGGATATGATGGGCATTTCATCGTCGAGGCAGCTCTCATTAATCCACACATCAAACAGATTCTAGCAGAGGTGCTAATTAAGACCACACGTATCGCCAACAATGTCGATCACCGTTGGACCTTTTAGATTCATTCCAGTTTATGTCGACGTCACTGGAAGAACTCGCTAACAACTGTCCAAAGTTTATCCATCTCGAAAAGGAATCTGGTCACCAGGCCGATCTTCTCAACCAAAAAGGATTTTATCCCTCCGAGTATATCGATTCCTCCTCACGCTTCGACGAAACGTCGCTACTACTTCAAGAAAACCTTTATTCTCATCTCAACCTCACAGGAGTCACCGATGAAGAATACCAATACGCCAAGAAGATATGGAATGAATTCGACAGCAAAACTCTAGGAGATTATCACGGTGTTTATCGCAAGACGGACGTGCTCTTATTCGTGGATGTCTTCGAAAAATTCAGACTCATGTGCCTCAGCCATTACCAGCTCGATCCACTTTGGTATTTCGTTTCACCAGGACTCTCCTGGGACGCTATGTTTAAGCACACCGGTGTGACCTTACAACTCCTCACCGATCCAGACACGTTTATGTTCACTGAGCAAAAGGTACGAGGAAGTTTCTCCGTCATCAGCAACAAATACGCTGATACTAACAATAAATACATGGAGAACTACGATCCCACTAAGCCACCCGTGTACATCCTGTATCTGGACTCAAACAATGTGTATTATTGAGCTACGTCACAACCCCTTCCTGAGGGAGATTTTCACTCAATCAGCGAAGAGCAAATTCCTCCAAGAAAGGCAGGTAGAAAACCTCGATGGCTGTGGCTATTTTATTGAAGCAGATCTTAAGTATCCAGAACACCTTCACGAACTTCACAGCGGCTATTCTTTCTGCGCTGAACAAATTCTCGTCGACCACTCCATGCTCTCTCCGAAACAGCTACAACAAAAGAAGCAGTTCAGACTCGGAGATGCTAAGGTCAAAACACGCATACCCAATTTCAACCACAAAACACACAACAAAATGCATTATCGACTTCTCGAAGATCTCCAGCACGGACTCGTTCTTGAAAAAGTTTAACGAGTATTCAAGTTTAAGCAATCTCCGTGGATGAAACCTTACATCGTTCTAAACACAACATAACGTGGTAAAACCACCACAAACTTACAAAATGACTTCTTCAAACTCATGAAAAATAGTGTTTTTGGAAAGACCATGGAAAACACCAACCATCGCATGAATATCGAAATCGTTAACAACCAGCGATGACGAGATAAGCTCGTAGCCAACGATGTCGTAAAAACTGATGTCAATGATGATTTTTCATTTACTTTAACTCCAGTTCCAAGAAATACGTGGAAATGTGTACCTTTGATAACTCTGAACAGCCAAGACACTGACCTAGAGTCCTTAACAACCACATACAACACAGCTGTGACTAGCACAGCTAGCGAGATCATTGGCAAATATCGTCGAACAAAGAAACCTTGGGTCACAACAGATGTCCTTGAACTATGCAACAAAAGAAGAGAAATGAAAAAGGGAAAAAGAGATCATGAAGGAGCTAGAAAATACAGAGAGATTAACAACACGATCAGGAAAAGCATGAACAAGGCAAACGAATCCTGGATAGAAAGACAATGCTGCAAAATCGAAGACAGTCTGAGTAGAAATGACAGCCAAATGCCACATCAATTGGTGAAAGATCTCACACCCCATAAACAAAGGAAAACTACCACCATCCAAGACAAATCAGGAAAATGCCTCATAGAAGATCAAGGGATCCTCAAGCGATTGACAGAATACTGCTCAATCATAAGACCCAAGGAGATCCAGCAGTACTAAATTGCCCTCAGGCAGAAGAAATTGATGACAACTCCATTCTTCGTAAACAAGTATAAATTGCAATTAGGTCACTAAAGAAAGGAAAGTCAGCCGGCATTGACAACTTACCAGCAGAGCTCATTCAAGCAGGAAGAGAAGAGATAGTCACAGTCCTAACAACTATCTGCAACAAGATATGGCAGACAGGAGAATGGCCCGCCACGTGGACTCAATCCTTGGACATAGCGCTCCCCAAGAAAGGAAGCCTGCGGCTATGACAAAACCATAGAACCATCAGTTTGGTCAGTCACCCGAGCAAAGTCATGCTGAAGATAATTCTCAACAAACTAAAGCCCCAAGCAGAGAAATTTATTGCTGAAGAGCAGGCAGGCTTCCGAGCAGGAAGGAGCACCACAGAACAAATCTTCAATCTCAGACTTCAGCATGAAATACCTTCAGCATCAGCAGAATCTATACGACGTCTTTATAGATATCAACAAGGCCTTTCATAGGATATGGCATGCAGCCTTATGGGCAACTATGAGGAAGAATAACATCAGCTTAAACATGGTGCAGGTTGTTGAGCACCTCTATGACAAAGCCATCAGTGCTGTCTTCATCAATGGCAGCAGAGGAGATTGGTTTCGAACAACAGTTTGAGTCAGACAGGGATGTATACTTTCACCTACACTCTTCAACAGTTTCCTGGAAATGATCATGAAGGATGCCTTGCATGACCACAAGGGCACTGTCAGCATCGGTGGAAGAACAATCGCCAACATTGGCTTCGCAGATGATATTGATGGTTTAGCAGGAGATAAAAAGAACTGGCTGACTTGGTTGAGCGCCTCGACACAACCTCCACAGCATATGGTATGGAGAAACTGATGACAAACAACACCAATTTCATCGGAGGAGAAATAAAGGTCAGTGAACATAAGCTGGTAGGAGTGACAAGATTCAAGTAAATGGGATCAATTATCACAGATGACGGCTCCAAACCAGAACTACTTTGCAGGATTGCCCAGACAAGATCTGCACTAACAAGGTTGAGACCAATATGGAAAGATACCAACATTGGTTTTGGTTCCAAAATAAGGCTGATGAGCTCAATTGTCGTATTCATCTCTCCGTATGATTGAGAAACATAGACGATCACATCGGATTTACAAAGAAGGATTCAAACCTACGAAATGAGATGCTACCGCAAGATCTTGGGCATCTCATACATTGACCATGTAACCAACAAAGAAGTCCACGACAGGATCCAACGAGCAATTGGATCTTATGAAGACCTCTTGACCACTGTAAAAAACCGCAAACGTAAGTGGTACGGTCATGTCTCAAGATCATCTGGACTGGCAAAAACAATGTTGCAAGGCACAGTGCTAGGGTGAAGAAGAGACAGACAGATAAAGAGGTGGGAATACAACATTAAGTAGTGGACAGGCATGGGATTTGGAGATTCCCAAAGGGCAGTAGAGAACAGGGAAAGATGGAGAGAATTGGTTGTAAAGTCAACTGCGGTGCCAAAATGACCACTTCAGTTAAGGGATTGATGATGATGATGATGATGATGATATCCATTATCTTATATGACCTCACCCATGTGTGTACACACCAGCAAGATACTTACGCTCCTCTACTGACACTCGTATGTATTCTCATTATTCCCACTATGAAAATGAAATCATATGGACAACGTTCTTTTGCATACCATGGCCCAGCAACGTGGAAGGAAATTGCCCACTGAACTTAAACACAAAGACACGGTGATCTCATTCAAGAGCGCTCTTAAAACTCACCTATTTCAACTGCAAGAAGAGACTTAAAGACCTAATAATGTTTCCTTACCTTAAATATTTACAGCATGTTTTCTGTTTTCTAATTTTGTGGTGTTTGTTTTTATTTTTGTAATCATATCATTATATATGTTTTTTAAGTGTTGCCAAATGTAAAGCGCTTAGAGCATCTAAAGATTAGCGGCTATACAAAGTCCTCATTATTATTATTATTATGTTTGAAATGGACGAATCAGTATTTATATTCTCTTGTATGTTATCGTGTAAGACAACTAGTTGTTACAATTGATTCACATCAAAATTGTCAAGAGGTAAACATTACCTCTTGCCAATTTATGAGTTATATTAAACTCATCAAATATTATCTGTCTGTCTCATCTATAACAATATAAAAAGCTTTATGTCATTCCTTATCTTGTGCGTAAGTTTCGAATGTATTTTCAGCTAAACTCAATTCAAAAACAGGAAATTGGTGTGAAGTCCGTGAACTCTAGAGCTGGTATGCTTCTGCAGAAATGTGAGTCTTCAGGAGGATGGTATTTATGAGTGATCCAGATTGGCACAGACACTGAGGAAGCTGGATTTTGAATTTCTGAAAATTTCTTGATTTAATTGTACTCGTGTGGCTAAACCCTAATTTCATTTCTTGATTTACTATATTTATAGGTTTAGGTCGAGATAAACGGAATTACCATTTTGCCAAATCAGAGAGAGAGAGAGAGAGAGAGAGAGAGAGAGAGAGAGAGAGAGAGAGAGAGAGCAAGTATCGGACAGCAAATATCCTTCCTGATTATATGTTTAGTTTATTTTTTCGGGGTGGGTGGGTGCAGAGGATGTATTTCTTTTGCAAACTTCATAATTTAAATGGCAGGTTTTGGTGAGTGGGATGTAGGTATCCCGATAACTCCAACTCAAACAATTTAAGATAAAATGAAAATATGAGCCCTGATATTAAATATGTAAAACTTTAACTCAGCATGAAAACAAAATCAAACAGTGAGTCAGCTTTTAGCTGTTCACCATAATGCACAACTTACTATATCTTCGTTACATTACGTACCTTAAAACAATTTTGATGATATCCTTCCTCAAACGAAATTCCTCTTGCTGATGACCTCCAAAAATCAGTGATGCTAACTACTCAGATTTACCGATTATAAATAGATGCAAGTTACAAGCATGTGTTGAACGCAAAATATTATTTCAACCTACTGTAGGACGAATATAGATTTGTTTGTTTGGTATAAGTATTGTCTTTCATTTGATTTCCAGTTATATGAATAATTCCTGGTAATACAATAACACAGGGTATAAAACAGAACATCCTTTCCTTCAATACTGTCCCATGCACACACTTTTAATTGCCAATGCACTCGCATATTAGAGCTTCAGGAGAAAATGATGTAAAGTGTATGGGTGGTGTGACGATATATAAGCTAGCTATATAAGCTAGTGAATGAATATACAATAACCTCTAAACAGTCATGGGATAAATCTTTAGGACGATCATGTGCAAGACATAGGTCATTCATTTTAAGTCTATAGTTTAAATCTCCTGCCTGTTGAACAAATGGCAGGTCTTCTGTCGTCATAACAGCCTCAGCGTCTGTCTATCTGTTCGTATGTTTGCCGGTAATGTACACCATATCCCTCTAAAGCGTCAAAAATCTCAACATTAAAGCTCTTGTACATGTCTGTGAGTGATCGTTAGATGTGTACAATGGAATTGTTTCATATAACGTCAAAGGCACACAGAGAGAGAGAGAGAGAGAGAGAGAGAGAGAGACAGAGAGAGACAGAGAAACAGAGAGAGACTGAGAGAGAGAGAAGAGGAGGAGGAAGAGAGAGAGAGAGAGGTATAGATCTGGCTGTTACACCCATTGGTGGAATGAGTGTAGCCGTGTAGCTTTACTACTATAGCGTTCTACTACATCGTGTTTCTTCGGAGGCATCGTGCATTTCGGTCAAGATTTTGCGCCAATCACAATGAGATCGAGAACAAGGCAATAAAGTTTGGTGGTGACCTACTCGTAACATCCAAGCTGAATTATTTAAGTCATCGCCAGGAGACTTCCTTTTACGAAGGTGCTGCTTGAGTATTTTGGATGTCCTTGACCTGTTTGATACGGCCACGACATTCTTCTATTTCTTAAGGCCTTGATCTGTTTTGTGAGATAAGTTCGAAATTGCAACACTGTTATTTCTCGAATCTTTTGTTTCTTTTATATATTGCAAAAGGTTTTGCGTGCATACTTTTGAAATTGATTTTTTGAACCTATCCTCATTATCAGTGTGACTCTTAAATTCCGCATCAAGTCTAACTTCTGTAAGCACATCGAATGACACTACGGATATGTCATCTGGATCTGAAAGTTATGCGAACCTTGATTGTCTGTCTCTATCTGGGTATTAGTTTCATCAATAGTAAATATTCGGAAATGAAGAAGAGGAACCAAACGTAATACGTACTGTACATTTATTCGTGGTCTTGGGTTGTTTATTTTTAGTCTTTTGCGATGTCTACTGAGTTTTTGTAATTGGCGGCATATGACACCATACAAAACAGCAAGGGCAACTGTCACAACTGCAAAAAGGATGAATTGAAATACATGAAATTCTAGTATGTGTGGGGTGTACAGAGGTGACGTTGTAAGGTTACAATCGTATCCTGTTACATTCACTTGACATGTTGTTTTCCTTGGATAAGTGTAAATAATACGGACATGTTCAACAACATGAAAAACTACTGCAGGGTCATTATACGAGAGCTGATATGGAAGCACTCACAGTGCTTGCACTTCTGGCCCCTCGTACTGAAAACTGTATACTATGTAGCCAAGAAGTCCGTCTGTACCGGTCGATAGCGAAATTCAACAGGGTCAAACCAGAAGCGATACATTTGTAAAATGTTACAAACCTATGAATTTTGCAACTTGAGGCATTATTAAAGTCGATATATAGTATTAAATCCGCGAGCTCCACGAGCATACCCAAAACGCAGTACAACAGGTCAAATGCAGCAAGAGCTACGATACAATAATTCGTAGGTGCTGTCTTCGTCTTCCGTCCGTAACAGTACAGCACTATGGAGTTTCCAAAGTATCCATGTATCATACGGAAGATGACGTACATTATTACAGGAATCAAGGTGACTGCCAATTCGTTTGACTTCTCCAACAAAAGCACACTCTCTTTTTAACTTGACCTTGATATTGGCATTGCATAAACTATTTTGCTGCTGTTTCATTTCAGATCTCAGGATGATGAGTGAAGAAAATTCCTGCTTACTGTTTCGTAAAACCTTGTATTTGATAAACCGAGATATATGTCAGACATAAGATGCATAGAGAAATCTAAACAAAACGTACACCACATTAATATTGTGAGTAAATTCCTACTATAAATTGTGAAAGTCATCTTTGCATTCTTATGTATTACAAACATTGGCATTAACAAATCTTTCATGGGCTTGGACCATTCCGCTGAAAAGGAATATTGTCTAAGGTACTAACCAAAAAAGTTAAACAGCAATGAGAAAATTTATACCAATTATGACTTGTGACATTTTTTGTGTGGATAGAACTAAAAGAAGAAACACAATATTTCGCTTTCGTCAATTTTGAATTTAAGCCAGCTTCCTTACATATGTAAATATTTCTTGTAATCACTGTTTTATACATAGCCTAACACAAAGATGTTTGTTTTTTTTTTACATTTACTACAAAGGGTTTAATAAAATATTTATAAGAGAATACTACTCACTTGATTGTTAGTTTCAAAGTCTATTGAAATTGTCACCCTGCTAATGAAATCACATAGAACTGCAACTAATCTAAGAAATCGTATTGGGACCGTTCGTTCCTTTGCTCCATCGCCCACAACGTCATAGAACACACGCACACTTCGGTATTGAGGTATGATATTGTATAAATATCAATACAAGCACAACGTTAACCTTAAGATATGATTCCACGCAAAAGAAAGCTGACTTTTTCACCAATGAAGCTAGTTTGAATTTTCTGAAATTAATGCAAGAATATTTATTCATAAATTCAATTATAGATTTATTTTTAGATTGTAAACATGAAGCTGATTTTAAATGTACATTTTAGTAGAGAACCTAGTAACCGCTATTTTTTGGTCGTATGTGGAGAGAGATATAGCTTATAAATAATGTGTTGTAACCAAGTGTTTGCTATGCTTGCTGATGACCATTTATTAGGTAAATAATCATGTCAACAAGAAAGGATATATTAACTATCCTTAGTATTATATTTTTGTATTAAAGCATTATTTTCATCTCACCTCTGTGCATGAAAGCTATCATTTCAACTCTTTTTCCTTCAATAAACGAAGTCTAACTCAACAATTCTTCCAAGTTCAGATAATTTGGTTTCCGTCATCTGCCATATACTAAAGATGTAGTTAAATGTCTTCCAGAAAAAAAGAACATGCAGAGGCACGGTGAGCTGGAGAGAGAATAAAAGGTCACCTCATTCTAAAATTGAATTGAAAATTTTAATTGAAATATTGATCAAATGTGCAAAATATTGGACACAAATGTACCTGACAATTCATCCTTTTGAAAATTCTTCCCGAGGTCCTTAATTTAAACAAATAGACAAAATTTGTAAAAAGAGCCAAACCCTCACAGACACATCGTACCATTAATTGATTCGTTCTACATTTTTTCAAGCAGTTTTGATACACACAAGTATTCATGAGTCTTCTTTATCGTTGTAGGATTCATTGTTATTGTACTGTCCCGACTCTATGATCTTAAACTAAGTAAGAGAAAAAGTAAAACCAGCAATTGTGTAAAATTCAACAAATAATCATTCCCTTAACGTATAATCTGCAATCAAGGACAAGGATGGCTATGTAAAATGTTGCATAGAAATGACCATTACAGGCTATAATCATGAACAAAAGTTCAATACACATTAGAGACCATTCTTAATGAGATCCTCATGAATATTAATGTATCGCAAAAACGAGGCTAAGCTAGGCAGATCGCGACTATACTGCATATAATATATTATGTAGATTCCTTTTGCGAGAGAATATATTTTAATGATCGCGGCTGTAATGGGTGTAATGTATTTTATAGAGATTGTTTTCTTTTGCGTAAGAATATTTTATATTATAGAATTACCGCTGTATATATTATAATGACGAAAACGTACTTGATATGTCCAGTCTCTTAAACGTAAATTGATTTACGTCCTATCTTGAGTGTCCTTTTTCTCTACAGCACACAAAACACAAGTTAACGATAGATAAAAGAAACTATTTAAAGCATGAATTTTGTT
>JAECUM010019470.1:0-57255 GCA_016617855.1 Megalonaias nervosa | reverse complement strand
CTCGAAAATATATATCTACAACAGATTGTCTGGTTAAATCTAAATGTTCTAGTGAAAAGTAATAAATCGGATACAGCAATGTAAAATCTAGCTGCGATATTTGTAAACCAGTATCAATGTTTTGATCACGACCCATGAATGTCATTAATCGATGATATGCACGTGCTACATGATTTTGATCGAAATTCAGTAATATATCCTCGGATGGTTCTTGATGTCCATTTATCCTTAATGAAACCTCAGAAACACCAAGTTTATCAAATATCATTATACTTTGTGTCTGATTATTTACTCGTGCAATATTTTGAAGCGCAATAAATATATGCCGTGGTGCAGAAACACCTTGCTGAGAAGCTATTTGCCATGTGAATAGACCATTAATTGCACTTTGAGTAGAATCTGTGGTCATCGTTAACCATGATAACATTGATTTACCACCTTGACTCATAAAAGATAGTAACCGATCTTCTTCAGATATTGTTGGAGTCATCACTGGCATCCACAGGGAAAGTTTGGTTAGTACTACTTTACCATGAAGTGCCTCAGTTGCAGCATCATCAACTCCCTCAACGTGCCACATTGCATCATTATCATCGCCTTTTCGCACAAGTACAACCGTATGTTTGGCTCCAAAATGACTTTTCTGACATTTCTGCAGAATCCAAATATGTGTGACAGTGGAATTGCACATGAAAACACTCTATCTTTCAACATTGATTTACGTGATGCAAATCCTAAGTTGAAATCTGGATTTTAACTTTGCAATAACGAAAATGCAGCAGCAGGCCGGGTTATCATTCCAGCTGGTTGTGGATCGGATGCAGTATCCCGTGGTGTTTGTACTAAATTATAATGTCTATTGTCAGGAGAATTAGTTGTATCCTTCGCAAACATCATTGATGGACCAGCTGATCTTGAGTAATCGTCGCTATATCTTGCAAGGCCAAGTATTGTTGTTGCAACGTCAACGTCTTTCTGGATTGATTCAATATTTTTTCCATCAATCATGTACGTAGCGCTGTCAAATAACGCCATAATACCATTATTAACAAAACCAAAAGCAACATTATTATCGTATTCAGTATCATCCGCTTTATAAATTTTACCTTCTACTTCAATAAAAGCCTCAGCGGGTAGGAAATACCTACTTGTATCCTGAACCTGTAGTTCGATTCGTCCACGCTGATTTGGCAGACGTGCATCATAAGAATAATACTGATAATCGCGCACAGACTCATCTTTGAGAACTGGTGCATCCATGTCAAACGCGGGGTCAGATATGCGCTTGAACATCTTTATTATTATCGTCTTCGTCTAACACGAAGACCACTTCGGGAAGTGAGACCACTTCCTGCTATCAGACTAGCGGTTATATTTTTTTCTTTGTCGGGACATCAGCCAACTCCGCTAGATTTTGATTAGCGGCTTGATTTATTATTTTACTGACATTTGCTGGCATCACTTCAGTGCTGGCTAATTTCACTGGTTGAGGTCGGACCGCTTGTGGTCTGCGTATTAATCTTGATAGTCTATCCTTGATAGCTGAAAACGCTTTACTAGCGAGATTACCAACAGCGCTTATACCTTTTTCACGAACAACATCAATAGCTTTCATTCCTAGTTGCTTTGCAATCGGTATTGCTTTGGGGGCTATTCTTCTAAACAGACCCTGAACAACATCACCTAATCCATCTCCGTAGGTCGTTTTGTATACAGGTAATCGAGAGTTTATTACCCTGACCATGGTAGGTCCACGTTGAGTACCATGCACGATCATTTTGTTATTAAATGACTTTATCACTAATTGTATCTAATCACTATGGTAGTCATCGGCAATTTCATTAATGAGAGACCGATATACATTAATATCCATGATACCGCCTGTAAATAATCGTTTGCAAATATCAGCTGCTTCATTAATGATTTCTGATGAATTATTACCAGCTCGTTTTCCTCCAATGAGAATTTCTAGTCGATCGACATCAGCAAGAACGTTATTGGGACAGGTAATAAGACCACTTCCTAAACCACTTCCAGTTGCGCCAGGATCTTGATATTCTTCTTTCTCACCAGTTTCTTCTTTTGGTTTCGGTGAGACTTTTGGTGATCTTAGAAAATCACGAAATAATTCTTTCCACGTTTTTTTTTTCTTGTCTTTGTTGTCATTGTAGCTCTTGTTGTTGTAGTAGTGGTTGTAGTCGTGGTAGTGGTTGTTGTGATGATGGTAATTTAAGATGTGGTGATGATGGTGGTGATAGTTCAAATTGTGGTGATAGTAATAATCGTTTACTTCGTTCAGTCTCTTTTATATATCTATGTATATCCTCATCAAATCTGTTAAAACTCATAATATCTTCATTAGATCTGATTTCTGGAGTATCAGTAGAGGCGCGATATATATCCCTGATCCAATTGGCAGAGCTTAATGATTTAATATGTTCTGGTTTTACATATTTTTGTCTTTCATAATATCCAAACGCGGCAATATCAAATGATTGGTTTGGGTCCCTGATAGCAGCAATACCTTCAGGCGTAAATTTATCTATTATCTTAGTTCTGGTTCTTGATGGTTGAGGAGGTTGAACGGGTGGTGGTTGAGGAAGTTGAACGGGTGGTGGTTGAGCTGCTTGAATACGATCAGCAATATCAACAGGCAATGTTGCAAGAGCTCTTTGTGTTGCCTCAGTTGCTGTAACAATTTTCTTTGTTGGTTCGACAATCGGTTTAAATAATTTTTTTGTATCCTCCTCAAATTCAACTTGAGATTCCTGACGCGATTGTAGTTGTTGCTTAACAGAATCACGAACAGGTAGATATTTTTTAATTGCCTTTAGTCGCTCTCGAGCTAATTTAGCTGAGTGTGCTTCTCCAATACTCATTATTGATAATACTTATACTTGCTGTTTAATTTATAGCAGCAGGAAGGGTGAACGACATACACGTAGTGACCAGCACGTGAAAAAATCAGAAAAAATCTGGTCAATTAGAGACGTTTTTACTGTTAAGGCAAAAACTTTTTTTTCAGCCTTCGTAGGAACCCTTAAATTTCAAAAATAAGGTCTCTACAAAGTTGTAGGGTTCACCCTTCCTGCTGCTGCTTCTTTACATTAATGTTTTAGTTTCGATACAACAAGATATCACAAAAAATTGTTTTCATCCTTCTTAACGTTCGCCGAAGCACAGACTGTATTTCTAACATGAAAATTTAATGTAGATGAGACAAATACAAAACCCGTGTTGTCTTCCTGACAAACCGAATTATAAACGAACGTCGAAAACAGCAATTTCGAAATTTATTTTGAAATTATTATTTTCAGTCAGTGCACTCAGTGGCCCATTTTAAAGTAGATTTTTACTGCAATACAAGCCAAGGACTTTGTGGTTTCCTTTGTTTTCAACTGCTGATTCTCATTTTGTTGTTGTTGTTTTTGTTTATTTTTACAACTGTTTGGGGCGTTATGTAGTCTAAAGGGAACTTAGAATTTAATTTGAGAGGGTAAAGCACCCATTGAAAATAGTAAAATTACGGATGTCAGTATATCTCTTATTGAAATTGGACAGGATGAGCAGCAGAGAGGGTGAACCCTATAACTTTGTAGAGACCTTATTTTTGAAAATTAAGGGTTCCTACGAAGGCTGAAAAAAGAAGTTTTTGTCTTAATAATGAAAACTTCTTTAATTGACCAGATTTTTTCACAATCTGGTCACATACGTATGTCATTCACCCTCTCTGCTGCTATGAATTAAACAGCCAGTATAGATATTATCAATAATGAGTACTGGAGAACCACACTCAGCTAAATTAGTTCTACTGCTGCTATAAATTAAACAGCCATTATAGATATTATCAATAATGAGTATTGGAGAACCACACTCAGCTAAATTAGCTCGAGAGCGACTAGAGGCAATTAAAAAATATCTACCTGTTCGTGATTCTGTTAAGCAACAACTACAATCACGTCAGGAGTCTCAGGTGGAATTTACAGAGGGTACAGAAAAATTATTTAAACCGATTGTCGAACCAACAAAGAAAATTGTTACAGCAACTGAGGCAACACAACGAGCTCTTGAAACATTACCTGCTGATATTGCTGGTCGTATTCAAGCTGCTCAACCACCACCACAAGCAGCTCAACCACCACCACAACTACCAAGAACCAGAACTAAGATAATAGATAAATTTACACCTGAAGGTATTGCTGCTATCAGGGACCCAACCCAATTATTTGATATTGCCGCGTTTGGATATTATGAAAGACAAAAATATGTAAAACCAGAACATGTTAAATCATTAAGCTCTGCCAATTGGATCAAGGATATATATCGCGTCGCTACTGGTATTCCAGAAATCAGATCTAATGAAGATATTATAGATTTTAATAAATTTGATGATGCTGTACATAAACATATAAAAGAAACTGAACAAGGTAAACGATTATTACCACCACCACAATTTGAATTACCACCACCACAACAATTTGAATTACCATCACCGCAACAACCACTACCACAACTACAACAACCACTACAACAACAAGAGCTACAACAACAACCACTACAGCAACAACAACAAAAACGAAAAAAAAAAGAACGTTAAGAGAATCATTTCGTCGTCTTCTAAGATCACCAAAAGTATCACCGGAACAAGTTGAAGAGGAAGAAGAAAAAGAATTTCAAGACGCCCCTGGCGCAACTGGAAGTGGTTTAGGAAGTGGCCTTATTACCTGTCCCAATAACGTTCTCGCTGATGTCGATCGATTAGAAATTCTCATCGGAGGAAAACGAGCTGGTAATAATTCCCCAGAAATCATTAATGAAGTAGCTGATATTTGTAAACGATTATTTACAGGTGGTATCATGGATATTAATGTATATCGGTCTCTTATTAATGAAATCACCGACGATTATTATAGTGATTAAGTATGTAATTAGTGATAAAATCACTTAATAATAAAATGATCATACACAATACTCGTGGACCTACCATGGTCAGGGTAATAAACTCTCGATTACCTGTATACAGAGCAACCTACGGAGATGGACTAGGTGATGTTATTCAGGGTCTGTTTAGAAGGATAGCCCCAAAAGCAATACCGATTGCAAAGCAACTAGGAATGAAAGCTATTGATGTTGTTCGTGAAAAGGGTATAGGCGTTGTTGGTAATCTCGCTAGCAAAGCATTCTCAGCAATTAAAGATAGACTATCACGATTAATACGCAGACCACAAACGACCCGACCTCAACCTGTGAAATTGGCTAGCACTGAAGTGATGCCCGCAAGTGTAAGTAAAATAATAAATCAAGCAGCTAATCAAAAACTAGCGGAGCTAGCTGATATCCCGATGTCGGAAAAGGAAAAAAATATAACCGCTAGTCTGATAGCAGGTAGTGGTCTTCGAGTTAGACGAAGACGATAATAATAAAGATGTTTAAGCGCATATCTGACCCCGCGTTTGACATGGACGCACCAGTTCTCAAGGATGAGTCTGTGCGCGATTATCAGTATTATTCTTATGACGCACGACTGCCAAATCAGCGTGGACGAATCGAACTACAGGTTCAGGATACAAGCAGATATTTCCTACCCGCTGAGGCATTTATTGAAGTAGAAGGTAAAATTTATAAAGCGGATGATACTGAATACGATAATAATGTTGCTTTTGGTTTTGTTAATAATGGTATTATGGCGTTATTTGACAGCGCTACGTACATGATTGATGGAAAAAATATTGAATCAATCCGGAAAGACGTTGATGTTGCTACAACAATATTGGGTTTAGCAAGATACAGCGATGATTATTCAAGATCAGCTGGTCCATCAATGATGTTTGCGAAGGATACTTCTGACCACCCTGAATATAGACAGTATAAATCAGTACAAACAGCGCGTGCTACTGCATTAGATCCACAACCAGCGGGAATAACACGGCCTGCTGCTGATTTTTTGTTATTGCAAAGTGTTGATCCAAATTTCAACTTGGGATTTACATCACGTAAATCAATGTTGAAAGATAGAAGGTTTTCATGTGCAATTCCACTGTCACACATATTTGGATTCTGTAGAAATGTTAGAAAAGTTATTTTTGGAGCCAAACATACGGTTGTACTTGTGCGAAAAAGCGATGATAATGATGCAATGTGGCACGTTGAAGGAGTTGATGATAATGCAACTGCGGCGCTTCATGGTAAAGTAGTACTAACAAAACTTTCCTTGTGGATGCCAGTGATGACTCCAACAATATCTGAAGAAGACAGGTTGTTATCTTTTATGAGTCAAAGCGGTAAATCAACGTTGTCATGGTTAACAATGACCACAGATGTTATTCAGAGTGCAATTGATGGTTTATTTACATGGCAGATAGCTTCTCAGCAAGGTGTTTCTTCACCAAGACATATATTTATTGCGCTTCAGGATAATACACGTGTAAACAATCAAACAAAAAGTTTAATGATATTTGACAAACTTGGTGTTTCTGAAGTTTCATTAAGGATAAATGGACATCAAGAACCATCCGAGGATATATTACTGAATTTCGATCAAAATCATGTAGCACGTGAATATCATCGATTAATGACATTCATGGGTCGTGATCAAAATATTGATACTGGTTTACAAATATCGCAGCTAGATTTTACATTGCTGTATCCGATTTATTACTTTTCACTAGAACATTTAGATTTAACCAGACAATCTGTTGTAGATATTCATTTTCGAGCTCGTGTTAAAAGAAACATTGTAAATATCCCTAATTACAGAGCAATAGCCGTTATACTCAGCGATAAATCGATGTTACTCGAAGGTGTTGGTGGACGAATGAGAGTTATTGATGCTCCAGTAGAAAACATGTAATTAGATCGTTCATAATAATTATAATGTCATATCATCACGTTAGTGTGAGTCTGACTCCTGGTCAGATTAAAAGGCTGCAATCAGCATCAAAAATAACTGTGGAATAAAAATATCGCTAAAGCGAGAACAAATGACCGGTGCAAATAAACTATCGTTGACCGAGCGTCAGTTTAAAAACTTCAATAACGCTAAAAAATCAAATAAAGGCGTCAAACTTAATCTTTCTGCGGGCGTCATCAAAGATATTGCTAAAACGGGTGGTATATTTCCACTTCTCGCAGCAATACCAGCATTAATAGCAGCTGCAGCCCCAGCTGTTGCAAAGGCAGCTGCGCTAGGTGCTGTTGGAACAGCTGCTGGAATGGCGTTAAAGAAAGCAACCGGACAAGGAATCAAAAAAAGGGAAAGGGTCTAAGATTACCAGGAACCCCGCCTTCGTGGTACGGAAAGGGTCTAAGATTACCAGGGACCCTACACTGGTACGGAAAGGGTCTAAGATTACCAGGGACAGTTTACTAATAACACCCATGTCCAATTTTGATTTACTTAATGCTGCTAAGCAATTAAAAATAAAAAAATTTCAGAGGTGTTTTTATGCGCGATCAATTACCAAAAAAACCAAACAATACTGAAACCGGTATCATTAATCTCGATAAAAAAACTCTGGCCCAGGCACGCACTGGGTAGGATATGCAATTGATCCACATGGAATTATTTATTTCGATTCGTATGGATTAGCACCACCAAAAGAATTTTTAAAGTACGTTACCGGTGATATTTCAATCTGGTATTCAACGCTACCAACACAAAAAAATAACTGATCCTCCAATATGCGGTCGTGAAACCCTCGCTGTGCTTGATGCTGTATCAAAATCAACAGCACCGCCTCATAAAGTCGTGCACGCGTTCACTACACTACGTCATAGCACTTAAACTGATATCAGTAAATATAATGGTAGATATTTATGGAAGATCCTCAGGTAGAGCTCAGAAGGTCGATTTATCTAAATATGCAACCATTGATCAGTTCAGAAATGAAATCGATGATTTATTAAATATCACAAGTGTGGATCAAAATGAAGTCGTCGTTTTTCAGGACAAACAAGGACGATTAAAAACGAGTAACATACAACTACTAGATGTTCTTGTACGAATTCCCAACGCGGTTGTTAATAATGTCGTTGCTTTCACTGATCAGGGTAAAATACAGGATTCCGGTAAGTCGGTTAACGATTATGTTAAGAAAACTGGTGATGTATTTACCGGTGACGTTATTATGTCAGGAAGAAAAATTACGTATCTTGGAGATCCAATCGCAGATACAGACGCAGCAACAAAAAAATACGCCGATGATCAAGAATCCAAATACGTGTCAGTGCGCGGTGGTATAATGCGTGCATTTCTCAACATGAATAGTAATGGTATTAATAATCTCAGAACACCAGAAACAGATTTTGACGCTGCAACGAAGAAATACGTCGACGATAAGGAAATTCCAATAACGACTTCGTTAACGACAATCAATGATGGAATTGCTTCATTTAGAACTGAATATTTTAATCACGTACAAACATTTCTAAATTTTCGTAGAAATGTACACAGATCTATTAATGACTTTTTTGGAACTCCACCAAATGTTATTATTAATCTCGCTGACATTAACGCAAGACTCAACGATATCATTAGTGGTATTCCTAATATTATTCAAAAAACTAATCTCGTTAAAATTCCTCACAAGCAGATCATTAATATCGTGTACACAGTCGCATCAGGAAAGGCAACATGGACACCGGAAAATAACACTTTTAAACACACTGCAGAGGTTACTGGTGTATACAGATTATCTGTATTTAGTAGTGCAAAATTCAGTATATTTACCACATTTCCATGGCGCCATTCAACCGATGATTTTTCTGGAATTGTGTCTATAGTGTTAAATAAAGATACTGAAGAAACGTTTATGCTGATAGCGAATGATAAAAAGTTAACCGCAGCGACTTATTGGTGGTGTATTGAGTTCATAGCCGAAACTCCTCAATTAGTTACCTAGATAAATATAATGAATCAAGAATCATTTATCGATGTTCAACGTCACAGATACACTCAAGTATGTGAGTGTCAAACTAAACTAAAAAATATCATCGACGATTACACGATAAAGGTAAAAAAATATCGTCGTCGTATGGTTGTTATTGATATAATGGTATACTCGGTTTCTGCTGTTATTGCTGGAAGTGGATTATTATTATCAACAATAACGATGACAGCGCCTGCAGTTGTAACGATTATAGTTTCAACGGCAACAACATGTGCAGGTATTTTCAGTATTATCGCTAAGAAAATATCTACGTGTACGAATAATAAACTAAACGAGTATATAATGAAATTGCACACAGCAACAGCCGCATACACTAAATTATGCTCGTATATTTCAGCGTATCTCAGTGACGGTAAAATATCCGATGAGGAGTTCGTAATGATAATGAAAACCTACGATGAAGCATTCATAATCGCTAATGATAATAACGGAAAGATGGAGAATTAAATAATAACGATAATAATAATGTCATCATTAGAATTACTTCAACAGATCGTGGCTAATACAACGCCGTCAAAAACTACTATGATATCATTAAGTTCAACCAATCCTGAATTTAGCGTTAATTTTCCGACTGCAATTCCAGCAAAGGAAATAGCATTAGCGCAATTACGAGTTTATTATAGTTGGCCTAATATTAGATCAAAACCGGTTGGTGGACAACAACCAAATAATTCACTGGTATTTGCGAATAAGAATAAACCGGATGGAACACCTGACTGGCAGGTTGTTGGAATTTCAACGGGCAGTTATCAAATAGAACAGATTAATGATGAATTCCAATGCAGAATTAAATCTATCACTGGGAAAGAATCTAAAATAGCGATTACTGTTTATGAACCAACACTATCAGCGGCGATTGAAATAAATTCTCCTGATTACCTCGTAGATATTTATCAGAGTTCGATTAGATCAGTGTTAGGATGGCCTGAAGTCGCACCTGTTTATAATGGAGTTTCAGAACCAAAACTAGAAGAATTTAAAACGAGTGAAGAAAAATTCATTAAATATCCAGAATATCGAGAAAATTATCCATGGAGACATATATTTTTTAAATCTGATCCAAACAACGATATATACTACTTTACCGATTTTGACGGTAAAAGGATCCCCAAGACAAATAGATCAGCATTAAATGTTATCGCTACACCAGAGGGGAGATATCGAGAAATTGTTGATGTAGGATTTATTAAAGAATTTTTAGATGATCTTAAACCCGAATACGATAAAACGTTTAATGATTTAAGAAATTTACTTACTTCATTATCTCAACATTATGATCATAATGTCAAGCAGCAAATAATTGAGTCAATAAAACATTTAAATGGTATCTTATTCGATTTATACATCGCCAATCGAAGTATTATAAATATTGCGACTGATCTTAGTAGAATTGTTTTCACAAATCCAAAATTGAGGCAAATATTTCTTGATCATTATAAAATAACAGAAAAAGATTTACAAACATTTGTTATACCAGATTTAAATAACGCTAAAATGAAGAAATCATTAAACGATCTTATTGAAGAATATTATCCGGAGGTAATTGAATCGTGGAGAAAAATAGCCCCACCACCAGTTATACTAAAACACAATAACAACCCCTTTGGTGCCGGTAGACATATATCGCCAGGCATTGTAAGCATAACATCAGTTATTGCAATCAATCTGGTATGTGATATTATTGAAGGTAGCTATCAGGTAGATCTTTCTAAATCTAGCCAAGCTCAGCAAGGGTACATATTATTCAGTTTTAGCCCGTTAGTCCCACCAGGGTGGTTAATCGTAATTGAACCAATTAATCCCGTTTACCTGCGAGTTCATAATCCATTTCTGACAAGAATACACTTTAAACTCACTGACCAAGCAGGAAACATTTTGGACACGAGGAACGAATCTCTTAATATAAACCTGTATGTACGCTCATAGAACGTCTGATTATTTAATCAGGGCATAATCTGATGAGTAAATACATAATCAATTTTCTATGATTAAAGCAACTGTATATATAATAAAGCGAGATAACTCGGCTATCTCTCTGCAGTAAATTGAACGATTATTTCCCTTACTACGTTACCTGTACAAACCCAGTTGTATATACGTGTATAGCGTATATTAGTCCGTCTGTCTGTTACCTTAACGAACTATAACTTTATGCGTGCAAAATTATTTTATGAATTTTTAAAAACTGAAGTACAATTCTATATTCTATTAGTAATACAAGTTCTGTGAGACAGCACAAATATTATATATATACTTAAATTTAACAATATTATTGATAAGAGAACGATGGCCGAAATGGTAAGACGGTTTGACGTAGATCGAAGCTCTACAGACTCTCGCGTGTTCGAGTCTCCAAAAATGCTAAAGATATTATCTTGCATTTGGTGACTGATGCTATTTAATTGGGGGAACCCGGAGCATTTCCTCGAAATCCACAACAGACAAAATACACTCTCCTATCATACACCCTTGAGGGGTGTACCTTTTACACTCCCCGGGGTTTTGTATGGGGGGAGAGTGTACAAAATCTGTTGGACGTAGACAAGATTCCCCCGTCATCACCATTTGTATATATTCATGTTCATACAATCATTAGGATAAGTTTATGTTTGTGCAGTCCAAAATCATAAACCATTTGTATATATTCATAACCATACAATCATTAGGATAAGTTTATATGTAACCTCTGATCCTGCTAGGATGTCATATGACAACCTAGGGGTTCACATGGGGTTTGTGCTGTCCTTAGAATTAAATTCTTAGAGATAAGTTTATATGTAACCTCTGATCCTGCTAGGATGTCATATGACAACCTAGGGGTTCACATGGGGTTTGTGCTGTCCTTAGAATTAAATTCTTAGAGATAAGTTTATATGTAACCTCTGATCCTGTTAGGATGTCGTATGACAACCTAGGGGTTCACATGGGGTTTGTGCTGTCCTCAAAAATCAAAATCATAACCATATAATCATACAATCATCCTCAAAACAGTCCCCTGACCTTCTGATCCTGCTAGGATGTCATATTACAACCTAGAGGTTCACATGGGGTTATGGGGACTACATTTTTTTAAATAATTATTCAGATAATGGTATTATTTTTTATATTAAATATATAAATATATATATATAATGAACCAAGAAAACATTAATGATATTATTTCTGCTATTAAAAAATTAAAACATAACGGAATAAAAATATCTGATAATCTCGACCCTCAGAAAATTATGTGCGATTTTGAATTACTGCAACAGAGAAAATTTGATAATAAATATACACTATCTTCAAACTACAGATTCATAAAATTAATTTATCAAGCCATGCTTGAATCACTAGCCATGGTAAACGACAATCAGGTAAAGCTATTTACACCTCTTGCACGTTCTATCGAAAATATTAAATCCGAACTGTCTCACGAGTACGAAAGAAAAAGATTGTGGATAATCGTGTAATGCAATTAAGAAAGATTATGTTATCTGATTCTGTCAATGCTGAGAGCGGCGAAGATGAACCCCTGACAGAGTCAGTGACTGTAATTATGGCTAAACAAAACCCTTGGGAAAATTAACAGAGTCGAACTATTTATTTTTGTAAGAATAGAGAGTTAGATATATTCAAATACTATCCGCTGATTATATATTTTCGAAAAGGCAGATTTTTGTATATTATCTGCAACGCGTTTTATTGAAGGTGATATTATGTCAAAATATTTGGCAGCAGAATTAATTGACTTGAACACAATTTCTTCCCCAGTCTCTATATTCACTGATTTAATAGCTCTCTTTCTGTATAATTTACACCTTCCTGTGTTTCCGGATTTACAATTTTCACTTTGCGTGATAATACGTAAATTTCCAAGTGAATTATCAAGCTTATTGCCGTTGATGTGATCCACCACATACCCATCCTTGATTATTCCAAAAAAACACTCGTATGTAAATATATGAGATAAATAATTTTTTTTCTTGTCATTAACAGTAAATATAAGATAACCAGTATTAATAATACTACCGACTGGTTTCTTTAATCTACAGTGTCTGATTACACCATCTCGGGATGCTTCATAATTTTTTATTATAGGATGTGACACAAACTCATTTTGCTCCATTTATATATAATACTATTTGTTTAAATCATTATTTTTTTTTGAAAATCTAGCTAAATAATCTTCTTCGGTTTTTATAGGAGAGTCAGCGTTATTTCTTTTGTCATAATATCGTTTTTGTTCTCTGTATTTTTTACCACCGCATTGCGCGCACAGTTGAGTTCTTCCTCGCACTCCAGCACTACACACGATACACGGTTTTGGTCCTAGACTTCCATTTCTAACACATTGCATATGATAACTACAGTATTTGTTCACACATGATTTATTACAAATAGAAGTATATCCAATTTTTAGCCAAGCACATTTGTTTTGTGTTTCAATCATATACAAAAGATTAATGTTCAATTAAATATATACTTGCCTTAATTATAATGGAGAAATTATCCGTTATTGAACCTTCCCCTGCTAGATTTGACCTTGACAGATTATCAGAATATAAACTTAGTACTTCGATGCAGGATCTGGCATTAACGGTGATCGAACGCATTCGTGAAGCAAAAAAGGAATTTCGTGACGATGGTGTAGTTCATGCATGGTCAACATTCAGAGTTGGAAATATTATTAATATGATGAATGACAAACGAGGAAAAGTAATTATTATTCACCTTGATAATCAAAAATATTTTATTTTAATAAAATTTATTGTAAATACAGAAGAAGATATTTGGATTATTCGTGATAAACGTGATCCAGTCCGTGTGCAGCCCGGGGGTAATATTGTTCTTTTAAGTAATAAATCTAAGCCTGGAATACTCACTGGTATTGATAAACCCTATTATATACAGAGTTATCCAGCAACTGCAGTTGTATACGGAATATTTCCGCTGAATGATAAACCTAATGTTACAGATCTGAAACCGATGAAAATATCAAGAATAAACTGCGTAGCTGAACGAATTACAGAACATTTTACAAATGCGATACGTGGTAATGGTTTAACTGATTTAAGACGTAAAAAAATAAACAAATGGGCAGAGTCCGTTAAAGATACTGGTGCATCTATTAAGAATGTCGCTGAGCTAGAAAAGTTATTAAGATTTCCAATAACAGTAAAAACACTAACCGGAGAGATATTATACGAACCAAAATATATAAAAAATGGAAACCCTATAACAATCGTTGATCATAATGCACATGCATGGACTAATGCTGTAACGATATTTCCACGAGATAGAAAAGTTAAATTTTATAACGGTGATATATTTGATTTTATTAAAAATATCAGCAAAAGCGACCCTGTGTCTGTTTGGTTATTTCAGAGTTCAGAATATAATCATTACGATCAGCTTGTACGGCCTAACGGTGATATTTATCGTACAGAATCTCTCTATGAAGAAATGGAACATCTTGCATTGAAATATACATCTGATGATGTCATAGTTGGACAATTATTAAATAATTGCTTTACCGTACCATCGGTTGCTGCCCATTTCGCTCAGGAGAAAAATTCATGGAAAACGACACGATCGGAATTCCTTGAAGATGTCAAGAAAAGTTGTATAGAATATGGTCACGGTGGGTTATGGGACACCAAATACAACCATAGTGATGTTATCTCGGTTGATATGGTAGCGTGTTATCCTGGGAGTTTTCTTGGATATGGAGTATGTTCTAAGTACTTTAAGAGATTCGGACATCCTACACATGACATGACCAGGGTTGCGATAAACGGATATTTACCAGATTTTGATTTAACCGGATTTGCTCATGTAGAATCATTCGAATTTGCAGAAAATCTCCATCCGATTACTTATGTTTGGTTTGGAAGACATTTTTCAGAGCGATGTTGGGTTCCGATAGTACTATTGCGATATATGCTTGATGTTGGATTTTTAATATCGTTGAGAGTAACTGAAGCGATTATATCGTATAATTCACAGAAGCAAGTTTGGTTACCAGAACCGAACAGATTTAATATCGATGATACCAGAAAAGAATTCCCTGATATTGATGAAGATCATATTATTAAAATAAATAAATGCAGGAACGAGTACGATGAAAAACTTGCAAAAGATCTCGGTAGAAAGATAATCGGTAAATTTACTCAAGGTGGTTCATACGATTATAAACGAGCGTGTACAAGATTGATTATGGACGATGCTGAACTAGATTTTATAATCGCTGATACAACTGAGAAAAATACGTTTATAAACAGATGTAATGCTTATTTATCAGATGGAACGAAACTAGGTACCATTGTGAGCTACCTTGATGGCGAGTCACCACAATTTACTCATTTAAGATCTTCGATGTTAGCTTATGTTTCGATAAACCTACTATCGATGATAAATAAATTTCCTCATCACGCTGTCAGAGTCGCTACGGATTCATTTTATGTACATAAAAAATATAAAGATTTATTAAAACTCGGTAATGGTGAATGGGGGACATGGAGAATAAAACAAGAAAATATATTTAGTTATTCTGAATCTGCAGATGTTGAAATTATAGAGACATATTACAGAAATAATAATCAAATATTAAAGTCATCTGCACCATCTCTGTACGATCCAGTATCTAGACATAAAACCGTTTATCTTAATGGGTGTGGAGGTCAGGTAAAACAACTCGTGTAATTAATTTATTTATAAATAATAATTCGGATATAATTGTTTTGACACCGACGCACAAACTTGCTAGAGAAATAAAACAACGAGGAGTAAAATCGTGTACATATCACAGTTTCTTTAGATGGTGCGGAGACTTATGGACTCCATCGTGGATGGGTGAAAAATATGTACCTAAATATATTATATGGGACGAGATATGCACGGTGTCGTTAGAAACACTAAAAACATTTCTTGATTGGTTGTTATTGAAGAATACTGCTGTAATAATGTGCGGCGATCATGGTCAACCACCACCTTTTGTTGGAGAGTCTCCACATGAATGGTTAAAGAATAACGTAAATTATTCTGAAGAAATAAATGATGACCATAGAGCTATTGATGAACCGCTGAAGGAATTTAAAAAATTAATCAGACTTCAGCCAGACAGAGTACAATGTGAGATAATGCGAGGAGTAATTCCAGAGACTTCTGTGAATGAATTTTGGACTTTATGGAATCCCGCTGATTTAATAGTCGCGAGAAGAAAGATAGTTCGTGATGAACTACAGAATAAATTATTTTTGTTACATAAAGAAAAATTTTCAGATCAACCAGTACCTTTGTGTTATCGCCCCTCAGATACTCGACGACAGAATATTGATGTTGAAATTCCTGGTGGAGACATTGAAAATGTCCGGGTACAGAATCTTGTCTTGAATGATATTGTTTTAGTCGATATTAATGTCGTTGAGAATGCGCTGAGTATGAATAAATCACCGTGGGTGTTAGGATATGCCATAACGATTCACTCGTCACAAGGATTAACTATAACTGATACTAAAATCTGGATTGTAGATGATCGGATCGAGTGGTCAAATTTAGTCTATCTTGCAGTATCTCGTGTTAGAAGAATAACTCAACTACATAGGGTTATTATGAATTTTATAGAAGATAATAATCAAACTGTTAATAATGACGTAATAAGAAAAAAACTATCTGGTTATAAGCAGTTTGACAAAAAAATAATCGTGATTTTGATATTGATGTTGAATTTATTATAAAACTAAAACAATTACAAAATAATCATTGCGCAAGTTGCAACTGTAATATGTTATGGCAGTGTTCGAATCCAAGACAATTTACCGTAGACAGAATTAATAGTGATCTCGGTCACACACGTGAAAATGTAATGCTGACTTGTCTTGATTGTAATCGACGTCGAGGCTCTGGACGTTTACAAAATTGAGCTTGGTGGTAATTGCGTATCCTCAGGAATTACTTGTAATTGTTCACGTACAAATCCACGTTGAGGGGCAGTAGAATCTAGTCTGTATATTGGAGGTCTACCAGTGGATCTAACCACGCTAGAAATTTTATGTGTAGTCACGCTCCAAATAGGATCGGTTGCTCTTTTTTTACCACCTTCAAGTTCGCCGGGTTCATATAAATATCTAACTGTAACATTACCTAATACTGGTTGAGAGAAAGATTCATGTCGTTGTCCGTAGCCATTGGATATATATTTTTTTTTGATCGCATTAGAAGGTTTCATAGAAGTTGCACGAGTAATTTCATTATTCAACGCAGCTATCACACTCGGTAATCTTGCAACCCATTCACGAGATCTATCTTTGAAGTCAGTAGATATTTCCTTTGCGTATTGATATCCGAATAACCGCTCGGCAAGTGTTCTATTAAATCGTTCAACGATTGCCTGATCACGATGAATTTCAGTATATCCTCGTCAGATTTTAACATTATGTTTCTTCATCAACGATGATACTACTCCAAGAAATTCTTTACCAGGATCAACCTGTAGTAGTTTTGGCCATCGTAGACCACCTCGATGATAAATTCGTTCGAACGCAGATGCAACTTCGGATGCTGTTTTCGTTGATAATGGCTCCGCTTCTTTATATCTACTCGCAATGTCAACGACAGTTAACGCGTATTTGTATGTGCGTGATTTTCGTCCACGTGTTTTAATGGTATCGTGTGGTAAAAACAGTATATCCGCTTGATGAACTTCATTAGGAACACTAACATCAAAATGCGCGTAATGAATTCTTTTAGGTGGACTTAGGAAGATTTGCCATATTGCCTGTCGTGCTAACCATGATGCAGCGACATCACGTGAAACTTTTGCTGCTTCGGCGAGTTTACTAATCGCTGCTTTACCTCTCCAGAATCCTCTCGGGGAATAATAAACAGATTCCATTATGATAGTTATATAATTAATTGCCAGCCCCTAACACTAGTTTACCTTTCATAGCAGTTTTTACTAGAAAACTAGCTAATTTTTCTCTGAGAGATTTATTAGGTATAGAATTTAACGCGTGAATCAATTTCACATCCGCGAGATGTCGGTGTTGCAAATCCTTACTTTTATACGCGACATCGTGAACGTGACACGCTTGATCGATCTTATTTACTGGATACTCTCCTGGTCTTGGTTGATCTTGATCATCGAGTCTGATATCGAGACGAGTTCCAGGACCACAATAATTATATCCGGGTAAATGTTTCTCACCGGGATATTTAGCCCATGGAGTTCCTGGTAATTTTCCTAACGAAACGGCTATATCACCCCCACCTGTCTTTGTTGGAATAAATTTATATTTCTTGGTACCACATTTCACACACTTGCCTGTAAGTGCACGTCTTTTATTTCTTGTTGTTATTGTTGTTAATTCAGTAGTATCGGTAGGTGCTCTGCATCGAACACAATATAGACTCATATTATTTATTATATGGATATAATTGACTTTTCTGCGACACGAAAACAAGAACCAGTAAAACACCATCCAGCGCTTCCGAATTCTATCAGAATGATTATAATAGGCCTGTCCGGAAGTGGGAAGACGCAATTACTGCTTAATCTAATAATGCGATGGCTGAAGTGGGATAAATTATATTTAGTAGCGCCATCTGTAGATGATCAGCGATGTTACGAAGTACTTAAAGATTTTAATGAAAACGCAAAATCGTTACACGAAGACAATGTCATAGACTTTATTACTGATATTGATGAAGCACCATCCGTAGATGATCTCAGGGCCACTGGCCCTCATGGATTCATTAATAATTTAGTGGTGTATGATGATGTTATGCTGGACAAACAATCAAATCCAGCTAGAATATTTTCACGAGGTAGACATAAAAATACAGACGTGATTTATGTTACACAGAGATATACACAAATTCCAAAAGTAATCAGAGACAACTGTAACATTATAGTTGTGTTCAACGGAGTAGATAATCATACGCTGCAGAATATTTATTATACTTGGTGTTCAGGCGACATGGACATGAACAAATTTAAAAATTTCTTTTCAAAAGCACAAGCTGCTCCATTTGGTTTTGTAACGATAAATTTACATGATCCTAGGTCAAGATATCGCAACGGACTTGATATAATTTTTGGATAAAAATCATAACAACAGAGAGGGTGAACCTATGATCATTTTATTATTAAGTGATTAAGTATGTAATTAGTGATAAAATCACTTAATAATCGTCACTGATTTCATTAATGAGAGATCGATATACATTAATATCCATGATGCCGCCACTAAATAATCGTTTGCAAATATCAGCTACTTCATTAATGATTTCTGGGGAATTATTACCAGCTCGTTTTCCTCCGATGAGAATTTCTAGTCGATCGACATCAGCAAGGATATTATTGGGACAAGTAATAAGACCACTTCCTAAACCACTTCCAGTTGCTCCGGGAGTGTCTTGAAATTCTTCTTCTTCTTGTTCTTCTTGTTCTCGTTTTAGTTTTCGTTGTTTTTGTTCTAGTATTTTTTGTTCTTGTTCTAGTTTTTTTATTTCTTGTTCTAGTTTTTTTATTTCTGGTGTTTGTTTTTCTTGTTCTAGTTTTTTTATTTTTTTTTCTAGTTTTTGTTGTTCTAGTATTTTTTGTTGTTCTGGTTTTTGTTCTCTTTTTAATCGTTCTAGTTCTAGTTTTAATACATCTTGATCATATTGTTGTTTATTTTTTTGTCCTTGTTTTAGTTTTCGTTGTTCTAGTTCTAGTTTTAATCGTTCTCGTTCTATTTTTTTATTTCTTGTTCTAGTCGTTCTTGTTCTAGTCGTTTTAGTTCTTGTTCTCGTTGTTCTGGTGTTTGTTGTTCTAGTCGTTTTAGTTCTAGTCGTTTTAGTTCTTGTTGTGTTTGTTGTTGTTGTTGTTTAATTACTTGTTGTTGTTGTTCTGATGATAATCGCATGAAGGCAATATATTCATCTATTGCATTCATATAATCAATATATCTTAAATCACTTTTTCTAGCCTGATTAATGTCATAGTGTATACGAAATATCCATTTGTACCAAGTATCACGATCTATATATTTATCAGCATATTCAGGTTTTAAAAATTGTCTTCGATCAATATAATTATTCTCAGCAATTATAGCTAAATACATTGGACTTTTAACGTTTTTAATAATATCAATAGCATCTTCGATAAATTTGTCACTCAACGCAACTCTCTCCCCCGCTTCTTGTTCTTCTTGTTCTTCTTGTTCTTCTGGTTCTTCTGGTTCTTCTGGTTCTTGTATACGACCCTTTATATCACCTATTTCACCACGAACTTGTTCAATACCTTCAAGAATTTCCGGAACTGGCATCGAAGCAGCTATTTCGGCTGGAAGTTCACGTAAAATTTTTTTTGTCTTTTTTGTTCTTCTTGCTATTTTTTCAGTTCCTTCTGCTATTTTTCCAGTTACTTCAGCGGTTTTCTCTAACACAGGTTGAATACCTTTAGTGGTCTCAGTGATAGGTTTAAATAATTTTTTGTATCCTCTTCAAATTCAACTTGAGATTCCTGACGCGATTGTAGTTGTTGCTTAACAGAATCACGAACGGGTAGATATTTTTTAATTGCCTTTAGTCGCTCTCGAGCTAATTTAGCTGAGTGTGGTTCTCCAATACTCATTATTGATAATATTTATAATGGCTGTTTAATTTATAGCAGCAGAGAGGGTGAATGACATACGCGCGTGACCAGATTGTGAAAAAATATGGTCAATTAAAGAAGTTTTCATTATTAAGGCAAAAATGTTTTTTTTTTCAAGGAACCCTTAATTTTCAAAAATAAGGTCTCTACAAAGTTGTAGGGTTCACCCTCTCTGCTGCTATCTCTGTGCGAAGCTTGAAAATGGATTACACTCTAGATATGAACGGCCTCTGTGTGAAGGTCGAAAATCATCTGCAAGCTATACATGAACGGCAACTGTGTGAAGATAAAAAATCGATTGCAAGCTACATATGTACGGATTCTGTGTGAAGATCGTACATGTATAATGTGTAATCGACTTTCAAGCGTCATTACTTCATAAATCTTATTAAAAATTAAGTTCAGTTCTCATAATGATAAATATGTGTCGACCTAATAACAGATCACACCAAGAAATAATAGTACTTTATTTTAACGACAGTTTACAGATATGGTACACACAAGGGCGCATGGATGAAAAGTAGTTCGTTGCATGTGTTACAAATAAATAACTTCTAGTCTTCTGTTTCACGTGATTTGATTTGAACCAGTCTAAATGCTTGTTACAAAGTTTCAACCAGTCTAAATGTTTGTTACAAAGGCTTGGTAAAATGTGCAAGGACATAAAGATAATACGTCATTTGATGTGGGCAACCGTTTCAGGAGCAGGTAGTAAGAGTTGGATGGTGAAGGCAAAAATCTTTCGGTTCAGTATCTCTTCAGATTGCTCAGGGAAACGTTTCTAAACAATAAACCGTGTATTATCGCTATTCTTTTATGATCAATTATTATGTTCTTTACTTATTTACCAAATACATAATAGGAGATTTAAAACACGAAAAAAATGCACTCATTCAGCAAGTGAAATGCTAATGTTTTAGTATAGTTGACACAAAAGCGCTTGATGGCAAACTAGCCCATACCAGCCTAATCATGCATGAATGTAGACGCATGTAGATCCGATCTTCTGTGCCAAGATTTGGGTCTATATGTTGTTATTACAGCACGTAACAAAGGTAGAACAACTGTATGGTACGCACAAAAATGAAATAGAAGCAAAAAATATTGTTAATTGACTCAAAAAATTAGATATGCAACTGCATGCCAAGAAGCTACTTCATGAATGTAACGCTGTTTACCTTTATGCATATGAAGTTGTTCTCGAAATGGCATGTTCATATTAACTTACACTTAATAATCGAATGTCTGTCTTGCCATCTGAATGCGTATTCCCATTTTATTTATTGAATATGAATAAGCTATCAAATGTCATTCATGTAAAATTTTATGTTTCCTACAACCCTTTTACAACTCCTCTCACACATCTATCACAGAATTAATGATACATAACAGATGATACCAACCGAAACATTCCCGTTTTCATTGCTAATAACATAACGGAACGAAATATTCCAGTATTCTTGACTAATAAGAACAAGAAGGACTTACGTCGCTTCCTGGAAGCAAAAGTAGCGTCTGAACCCATGAGATTATTTTCTGCAAATGAGAAATGACGTGATAAAAAGTAATGTGAGTTTGGGTCAGTTGAAAAGAAAAGAAAAGAAAAATTTCGCAATCATGACAAAAATATCCTTAGCATAGATTATTAACGAAGACGAAAATAATTCTCAGGCTGCTGCTTTTCACATATGGTAATGGTAGTATTAATATGGGCCGACTGAGGGACAATATGACCCATCGGTGTCAAGGGATATTTAAAATGGAAATGACACTTAGGGGACAAGGTGTATTCAACATGGGAATGACACTTGAGGGACCGTCGGGAGACAAGGGGAATTTAACATGGGGTCGTTGGGGCTTATTACCCAAATAGAGTTAACATACGTCGCAGCAGCTCACTGATCTTCCTTTCCTCAAACTTCGTATTACATCCAAACATTCCGTGATGTATTTTGTAATAAGACTGACACAATTTCCATCGATCACAAAACTTACGATAGTTAGCTTGTTATTTTTAATTTTTGTAAAGTTCCTAGTGGTTAGGGGCAGAAAAACACGTCTGATCTTTCAACTGTCTGAATAATCATTGATTCCGTTTCGAAGCTAAGGTGGTAGAAAATAATCGGTTAGCCAATGAAATCCTTACAATGAGTGACTCACTGCTTTGTTCTAAAGCAGTGTGGCAAAGTAATACCAATGCTCTAGCGTTTTATCATTGCAGGGCACACAGACTAGAGTGTGAATTTGCAATCCTGTGTTGCGTGCTGTACCATTTACTCTTGCCACGCTAAATACTCAACTGTAACATTGGTTGGAATTTTGAAACGGACAAAAATATTTCTCACTTAAGACATTTTTGACATACAGACACTCAAATAGGTAAACAGAGAAGGGCTACACTTTTTAGTGACAGTTTTTTTTCCTTCAAAGTAGTGAATTTGGGTTCGTATGAAGGAAATATTTTTTTTTGTAAAGTTGCAGTGTGTGTGTGTAGGAAAATGGCAAAAATTGGATAAAGATTTTTCTTGAGACTCATGTAAAGTGGGGGTCTGTGCAAGTTTCAAAAGGTAAGTCACATAGCTTTTTACTGTCTCGAGGACATTTTGACTTTAGATAATGTTAATGTCCAATCACATGACGACACTAAGACCGTGCGAGTCCGGGAATTGGCCTTCTCTTTGCTGATCAGATTGAGATAGTTTGCTTTATATGCCTGAAGCAAGGACGTGAAGTAAAAGATCCGTCGGACAAACCACTAAAACCATATTTACCAAAATAAAGACCTACACAAACAAACATATACAAAAACAAACAATTGTTAGCAAATTGATAAGAATCTCTTTTCTAGAGATCTGTTGGTTCTGAAAAAGGCAGTTCTTTCTCCAATGCACCTGTTTAAAGCCCGCACCTCCCAGACCCAGCACCTTACAGAGACCGTTGGCTCGAGCGATCTATACCCCATGGGCTGCTGGAGATGAGGAGTGCAGAGGGTCTTTGTGTGGCTTCAGAACCCCAATCCTCTGCTTCAGGGACTCTGAAGTTTGTTGTGTCACTCTGAAGTCGATGCTGTGTTTGTGGTTGTTGTGGTGGTTGTTGTCTTTGGGGTAATGGTTGCATGAGCTCCAGAGTCTAGTCCGCTGTCTGAAGTATAATGAAGGGTTGTTGCGGCGGGCCCCTCACCATAGACTTTACTTCACAGAGCTGCATTATCATCAAATGCGGAAGTATCTTCCTTTTCTTTACATCTTTTTCTTTCATTTACTGTTAGACCTCTAGATCTGCTGCTACCTGTATTGCCTCTATGGCTAGTTCGTCCAGAAGGCAACAAGCATGTTTCAGGTGCACTTGGAGTTCCAGAAACTTCTGCAATCTACTCATTCTTTGTTGACTAGTCAACGATGGATAATCAGACTGTCTGTCTGTTGGATTTGCTTCTTTTTAGTCATTTCGGATATTTACTAAGGGTTACTTTTCACTCTGTGGACTACTTAGTTTCTCGTCGAGTGTTAAGCACATCAGTAGTCCTGAGGTCTCATGGTGCCGTCTTGCACGGAATTTTTTGACGTTTGGGGATCTGTACTTATCTGGCAAATGATGATGCTACTTGGTATCGGTCGTGCCTCCTGCCTAATGCACCTTCATTTAATGTGATTTTAGCTATAGTTTTTGTCAATCTTCGCCGCCTTTTGCAGCTGGACCTGATGATTAGTAATTTTAACTACCTTGCATCAGTTATACTGGGAAGATGAGAATATAACAATTTTGGCGCTTTTGTTGGTTCTATATAAATTTAGGTACCGCATTGTGCGGATGAGCATGGCGGTTTTGGACTTTTGACCACCTTAGAAATTGATTTGGGGAGACTGTGTCTTATCTATATATTTATGATAGTTATCTAAATAGTTGGCACTTTGTGCGGAGGGGCCTGATGGTCTTAGCTTGAGACCACCTTGGCACTTTGTGCGGAGGGGCCTGATGGTCTTAGCTTGAGACCACCTTGGCACTTTGTGCGGAGGGGCCTGATGGTCTTAGCTTGAGACCACCTTATATCACCAGAATTTGGGTAAATATATGATTCTTTCCTTAGATAATTTTATTCTTCCAGTACGTGTCACCTTGTGTGACCGGTCATGGTAGTTTGCGTTTGTGACCACCTTATATTTAATTTACTGCTATACAGGGTTATATTTTATTCAGACCATTTATATATTTGGCCTTCTCTGATACCAGCACATCAACAGGTTAGGTAAATGGTTTAAGCAGTTGTTAGTTTAGAGATGAAGTTAGTTGATTAACTGAATATATTGTTTCTATTTTTACTCAGTAGAATGTGTAGAAAAATGTTTCATCCTAAATTTTTTGTTGGGAAGTATATTAATAATTAACACCAGTAAATTAATGTATTGCTGCTGCGACATTGAAATGATATTCTGCACTAGCATTTAATTTATATAGTCCAATATATGGGAAGTGGAGGAATCTGATTCCAGTGAGGATTGGACCGTGTGTATCAGCGCTACTAGTTAGTCCAGCCCGCGTTCCCCTCCCAAGTGGATCTGTTCCTTAGCCACCCGCATGGACTATTGGTTACTATTTGTATGTTATAGGGGATTATCATTTCCCCCTTTTTCATATATATGAGACATAACACAAAAAGTTATTGTTAGTGGTTTGAATATTTTTTACATTCTAGTTTTAGGAGATCATGGTAGGTAATAGTGGACTTAATTTTCATATGTCTTTCCTGGAATATTTTTCTTTATAGAATAATATGGGCAGTCATTAATTAATTCTATTGTTTCTGGTTTGGGACAGTGTGGGCAATTTATACTTGTCACATTGCCTGACGGTAAGAACCTTCCGAACTGCTCGCCAATAGATTCTTTCCGGTTCATATTCTTGTTATGACTTTAGTGTCATTTGGATTAATCAGTGAATGGGCTTTGATTCTTCCTCTTACTTTTTTTCGGATGGAATATAATTTTCTGTCCTTTGTGCTGTTGTCCCATTTCGTTTTTCATTTGAGATTAATTTAATTGGTTACAATACTACAGATTTTCTGGATGGTATATTTAACAGGAAGGGCATCGGTCTCGTTTAGCGTTTGTTTGGCTTCTTTGTCGGCCCTTTAGTTACCATGGATATCTATATGTGATGGGACTCGCATAAATTCTATTGTGTAGTTTGCTCCAAGTTTCCAAGTGAAAAGGTAACTTTTTTAACAGACGTTCTCTGCTAGACCAGTTACCAGATTCTAGTAAGCACTGACTATCACTTCTTGTAATGTTTGGGTATTTTTTAATCTATTGAATGGCTTGAATAATAGACACGAATTCTGCTGTATAAATATCGCAGTGATCACGCAATCTCGCCCCCATCGCTATATTTTCCCCCGGGATCACCAATGCTGCAGCTGTTCGGGTTTTGGGTTCTAGAGCCACCTGCATGAATTTCCGCTTACCCCTGGTAATTGTTTTACAAGTCAGAGAGACCTTTTGCCCTGTGTTAAACGATTGGTCTTCATTGGGACTATATTAAGCGTAAAACAATTTATTTTTGGGGTTTGCAAGTCCATTGTGCAGGGTTTGGAATTCTGAACATATATGCGTATAACTCTTTAATATTTAATTCTTTTTGGAGGTCATTGATTCCCATTCCCCCTGTTAAATTATTGGCCAAATTATGCCCAAAAGGGTTATTGTTTCTCTCGATGACTGTTCTGTAGGGATGGGACTGGTCATGGACAGAACTCGTAGCCGCATATTTCAGAAGCATTTCTTCTCGTCTAATCCCGAATGGTAATTCCCCTGTTAGTATCTGCATTTCTTCGAATGAGGTATTTTGAGAGCACCGGTGAAGATAGCTACAGATCAGTACTGGATTCGTTCAAGTTTGTTGAGTAATGACGCATTGACCGAGGCATATGCATGACTTCCGAAGACAAATTTTGATCGAATTAGTGTTCTGTTTAAAGCGAGACACCTCCCAACCGGTTCCTTTCAGATCCCGCTTCACATCTTCTCACAACAGAGGTCATCTATATGTTTCACCCACGAAAGGTTCTCATCATATATCATACCCAAGAATTTTGCTGATGTTTCAAAATTTAATAAGTATAGCTGTTCAAGTATATTTTGGTGATCTAACAACGAATTTTCTTTCGGGAGGGGGAGGTAAACATGACTCCAGTAGTCTTACCTGGGGCTAATCTGAAGCCTCATCGAACAGCTCACATTCCAATACCATATAGTCCGACCTGCATTTCGCTTACCACAGTTTCACTGGATGGGTTTCCCACTTTCCAGACTCCACTGTCGTCCGCGAGCTGTGACAAGTCTATTTGAGTCCAGTCTTTGGGCTGCTTTAGGTCGTTGATCATGATTTTAAAGAGATGTGATGTGATGTGATGTGATGTGATTATGATTTTTAACGTAGCTTTAACAATTTTTCAGTCATATCGCTACGATGTCTGCAGTGTGGCAGTTTATAATGATGTCTAGCTCTGGGGCATCATGCCGCAGACATGTAGACATCATGTCCCACCCAGTCACATTATCCTGACACCAGGCCGACCAGTCCTAACACTAACCTCTTAATGCTGAGCGCCAAGCGAGGCAGCTGTTAGTACCATTTTTGTTTTTAAGTCTTTGGTATGACTCGACCGGGGATCGAACCCACGACCTCCCGCATCCGAGGCTAACACTCTAACCACTAGGCCACCGGAGCGGTCGATTTTAAAGAGAGTGGGGGCTAAACACATTACCCTGTGGAGTACCATTTTCGAGTCTTTGTACTTCTGTTAATTGGTGCCACATTCTTACTTGGAACTTTCATCCCGTCGATAAATTTGCAATCAATGTAAGGATGCAACCTGTAATGGTTTAGTTTGGCAATTAGTCCCTTGGTCAAGATAAGATCATATGCTTGTTTGCCACGTCAAGGAATACTGCTATCGAGATTCTATCACATTTTCGTTTGGTAGTTAATCTTATACTTGGTTTCAAATGGACAAGCTGATAATATAGTGGATCTTTTATTACGGACGGCGTTCTGATTTGGGGATCACAGATTATGGCTTTCTAGATGGTACTTCAGCTTGTTGTTAATTACTGTTTCCATAATTTTGCAAATATTGTTGGTGAGGGAAATTGGCCTGTATGAGTTTGTATCTGCAGGGTCCTTTCCGGGTTTCGGGATTGGTATAACAATTGCCTGTGTCCAGGTAGCTCAGACCTCCAGAACGAATTCAAGAGATCGAAGATCACTTGTTCTAACTTACTGGGGATATTTTTGTAGATCTCATATCACAACCAATCTTCACCTGGGGATGTTGCTTTCTTGTGGCTGAGAGCCTTCTTACATTCCTATATTGAGCAGCCAGAGTTTAATTCACTTTGGATGATACCCCTATCTGTAAATGCATATGGAAATTCTTTTTCCATTCAGTTCCGGTGAGTTTTGGAACGTAGTAGAATGGTAGGAATCTCTGCTTATTCCGGCAAAATATTCTGTCATTTTATCTGCTTTTTATTTATTGGTGGATCACTCAGGGAGCTTAAGGATTTAATAAGTGTCCCCCCCCCCTTTTTCTTATGTGGATCCATAGCTTCTTGGAATTAGTTCCATAATTTAGCGAGGAGCAGACATTTTTCCGTGAGTTTAGTTTAGAACAGCAAAGATGACCTGCTTAGCTAGCTACTCTTTGTCTTTACAAACAAAAAAATCTTTTTAGTTTGTTTGAACCTATTTAATACCTCTTTCTTTTATAGCTTGTTTGCATTGGTCACTCCACCAAGGCACCGACTGTTTTATGCCTTACCCTCCTTTTCTTGGGTATGCAACGCTCAGCTGTCGAAGACAATACTTCAACTACATTTTGGTTCAATTAATTAATGATTGTCGCCATACAGCTGCCCAATATCCGTTCCCTCACGTAGCGAGCGAGATTTTTTCATGTTGGCCTTATCAAAATGCCGTTGATATTTTATGTTTTTGTATGAAGGGTTATTAGTATCTGGAAGTCCTCGCTTCCTAGAGAGCTTGTTTGATCTACCTCCCACTCAGCTATTTTAGCTATTTCCGCTATTTTGGGAGTGCAAACAGTTAGGTCTATGCTAGTGAAAGATCCATTTTTAAGATTTATAGGGGTATCGGATTCATTGTTTAAAACCCTTAGGTTTGAATCGGCTATCCACTTCTCAATATATTTCCCTCTTTGATCTTCCTACCCACTGATCACATTAGGCATTGACATCTCCAAAAACGATTTGACAATTCCCTTGTTGGCTTACAATATTTGCCTAGTTTTCAGAGTGGGTGATTGTTCTCCGCCCCCACCCCCGCCCACACCCCGGGTCTTTCAGATTAGTTACTTTGTTTATTCCCTCCTGTATTTATTTGTCTTGTTTGTGACTCTAGACAAGAGTTAGGGTCTTGTAATGGATTGATATTTCCAAGAGGTTCGCTTGATATCTCGTCACGTATAGACATTGCCAGGCCGCCTTCTTTTCCCCCTGGGGTTTATGCTTGAGGTAGCATGTATTGTTCTGCGGGATATTTCGATCGGATTTGGTTGACCATTCATCTTCTGGATGCATTTTATATCAGATTTGTTTAATTCCTGATTTATTCTTTGCATTAACTCTGGAAAATTCTTATTAATTCTGCTGCAGTTCCACTGTAACATTCTAATAATATTTTCTGTTTCATAAGATTTTTAACTGCCTGTATTTACATTGAATCCTAATGTTAATAGACTTTGAGAAAATATGCATACTTAACAGTGAGTTAATAGGAGAATGTACGACCTCGACGAGTATTATGTTGTCTAATACAAGTTTAATTACAAATTTGAAATTGTCCCGGATGAATTCCAACATTTTGGCTATGAATACGATGTTTGGGTTGGAATTATGGCCGGTATTTGTTTGTGAAGTTATGCTCTATGGGTGTCTTTTTTGTTGTAGTGTTGTTAGAATTTTGCCGTTTTGCATTGCTTGATTTGTTTTTATCCAACTGTAGTTTGTGCTTAACTGTAGTGTTTGCTTGCTTTTCGAATGTGTGGATTGTGGATACTTCTTTCCTGGATGGTTTTTGTGCTTAGGTCTTCCATCCTTGCTTGATAACATGAAACATTGTGTTGTTCAATATACTTGATAATGTTAACCTCTCTAATTTTGTTAGGGTATAATTCTGATTTGGGGAGATGGGACTTTGCAATTAGCGCTCTTTTGTCTAACACATTTGCATGACCCTGAGTGATGTCCCCCACATTTTCCACACTTCGGGTGGGTGCTTACACCTAAACGAGAAATGTACCCATCCTGTACACGTAGCACCAAACCTAGCTTTGTTTTTGTATTCATGTAATATATACCTGACAATATTTGTACTATTGAGGGGATGGGATTGTTTTGAATTGCAGCATAACTGCTACTGAATTTTGCTCATCCTTATTTTATAGTCTTTGTCTTGATTCAGTTTTTACTCCCTTCTCTTACAAATTATTCACAATGCTATAAGTGTCCAAATTGTTGTAACTTTGATTACCTTTTGATTAGTACAAGAGATGTTTTGTTGGGCTTCTCAGGAAGAGTTCTTAGGTGGGGTTGGTCCTGGTATTTGGTGACTTCAGCATATAAAGATGTCATTTGTGTCAGTTGTGCTTGGTTATCCTTGGTTATTGTACCAGGGGAATTGTGACCTACACTGCGTCGGATGAATCTAACCTACATGGGGAGTTTTGTTCAATTATAGAGATGGCTACTGGTTTGGGGGATTTGCTAGGGGATAAACATGCTGCTGGAAGTGAGTCAGCAATATTTTAAGTTGCATTACTTTTTTTGAAGTTTACTCTGCTTGTGGTTTCGGGACGTTATTGCCGTCACTTAATCTCGCAATGGAAGTGGACGATATTGGAATTGTGTAGTCCAGGTTGCAATTAATTGGAGGATTCGATTCGTTAAATGCAAAGATAATTTCTGGGTCGTGCCTGTCAACCTCCGGGGATGAGGAAGATGCACTGGCATTTAGTAATCTTGCCATTACACACTGTTACATTTTTCTATTTTCCTGTGGAAATTGGGGTTCCATGTTCTGAGTATTCATATTTGAGCGTCTCCTAATGTTTCTTTTTGATAATATTGCATGTCAACATTGTAGATCATGATTTGTGGTTGTTAAGAAGTGTAGGGCGGTCAACACGAGAACTCTGAGGTACGTCCGACTATGTCCCTCAGAGGACCACGAATCATTGGTGGGATGTAGTCAAACTGACCTGACCTAGTTTAGGTTATAGTCGTGTGCGTCAATAAAGACATGTACGACTCGTTAGTGTTAGTACAGGTGACTTCCTAATTTCTCGTCTGGTGCTAAACAAGCAAGTGCACCACCAGACGTGTTATTGTACGCAAAGTTTGCTTCTTAATTAGTTGTCAGGTGCGAATGGAGTCACACTCCTGACGACATTACGGTACCCTGCTTTATAAAAGCCCGCACATCGGGGAGTTTGGGAGGGACGAGTGGGAATCGGGACACGCACTCGTAGGCAAATTGACCTCATTGCGAACTGTCAATACGTCCAGTGGGATCAAAACCATACACTACGGCATCCTGTTAGGAGCTTACACGCTTTTCGGGTCATTTGATTACTCAGCGAGTGGGAATCGGCCCACGCAATCGTCTTTGAAAATCCGAGAAGCGATGGAAGGCAATGGACTCGGCAGGACGTCCCCAAGGCCGACCGGTACATTCCTGAAACGCCAAGCAGTACTATAGGTCAAATTCTGCCCAGTTAACTAAATAAACACATGCTGTATCCCCTTCCAAAAGTACCCCGGTGGCTGCCTCTTTGTTCTCAAATGGCTTGCTCCCCCCTCCCAATCAAATCCGATGGGTTCCTCGCCGATATATATGTTACTAGTCTTCTGCTGCATTGCCTTCTCGTACGATGACATTAGCCTCTCGTCGTATATTTCAATGGGGGAGTTGTTCCGTTATATGTAGGATACCATCACGCAAATGTGGCCATTCTCTATCATTTTTGGTTAGGCAACACGTGCCAGCACGTGGATTCTGTGTTTCATCCTCACCCTTCCCGTATTTCAGCAGTCGCTTCGGTCTAGCCTCCAGTTCCTGACCTGAAATGAATGAAGATAGAATGAAGCCAGCTGCCGAACGTGCCGCTTTATATGCTCGAAGCACGGATATCAATATGCTAAACTCACTAAAACATACTATCACACAAGCAAGCGTATGAAGTTTTTATAGGTACACTACTACACCCTTGCATACAAACACACTAGAGAGGGTAAATAACTTTTTAGGGAAAAAAGACAAACACAAACACCAAACATGCAAACAAAAATATTTTATAACATTGATCAGTCCTTTTTCTAGAGATCTGGCTAGCACTCAAAAAGTCTTGTTTTGGCAATTCTTTAATTTCTAGGAAGACGATCATGTCCCGCAGCAGACATTTAAGACTAACGTTTCTTTCTTAGATGATTTGCCTGATTCTGTGCAAATTCACGTATGCCTCATTCAATTTAGCAATCTTTGAAGACGTTAACTTTCTGACTAGTCAACGAACAGTGGCCAGATAGTAACTGACTGGTCTTTGATTAAATTTGCATTCATCCATTAGGGCATGTATGACTTGTTAAAACTAAGACCGTGGGGTTCTTTATCATACGGGAGGAAATTAAAGCCTCACTTCCGTACGCGTTTTTTTTTTTTAATGTGTACCGCCCACTGATCAATTACCAGGCTGGCCGCGGCAAGGAGGAAAATTGGTCAGGAGAGCCACTTAATATACCCAATGGCACGAATTTATTCTGGGGCATAATTTTGATCCCCAGATGTCCGAAACTTAAAGTTGACGTCTTGTGGAAATTTAAAACAGCAGAATCTCTGTGCTAATGATGGAATTGTTAGAAACAGAAAAAAAGAACAAACGATAGAAACGGATAAGTAAGTTTGGTAAGTTCTTAATCACGGCACCTAGTTTTGAAATGTTTGAGTTGATTCTAAATATTGCCACCTTGTGCGGAGGGGCCTGATGGTTTTGGGCTAGTAACCACCTTATATGTTCTATAGTTTAGGGGTCGTTTTTGGGTCGCAGTAATCATTTATAGCCATGTTTGCATAATTGGATCTAAACTAAAATTAGACTTTTGTTCCGCCTTGTCCGGGGGTGGGGGCTTGATGGTACTGGGATTTACCACCTTATTGTTCTTAATGTTTGAGAGTTAAATGTATTAGATTTAATTAATTATAGTTGCTGCCTTGTGCAGCCAGGCATAATGCTCAGACCACTTTATGCTTCTAAGTTTTGGTGGTTTCTATTAGGGTAGTGAGAGTAGTTCAGTAAGCAATCTCAATCTTGCCATTTTGTATGGCAGGGCCTGATGATTTGGGTTATAACCACCTTATTCACATCTAATACCTTGTAGGTCAACTTATTCTAGTTGAGTAGTGTTGACCTACATTATTTTTGGAGTCAGAACAAAATTAGCATAAAAGAGTTGTTAGTTGTTGTATCTGCTTATCATTATTTCACTTTTAAATTGATTGCTATCTAGATATGATTTTCTATTGTTTATGTTATAGTATGAATTTTCCTATGTAATGTTTCTCCTACTTAAATTTCCTATTTAGGTAATATAATCTCTTGACCTAATTTAAGGGAAGCAAGATATTCTTTCTCAACCTAAGGTTGGGTTCAATACGCTGTTACGTATCGGCTCGTTCAAAGTAACACAAAGAAAGAGTGAAGACAACAAGCTTTGTAAATTTTAACAAAAATAATTTATTTCCCTAGAAAACACGGTGAAAAGGTAAATAGATGAAACAAGACTTACGATTTACGAAGAAGATCCAAAAATATGTTCTAAATTTGTGAAAACACAAGTCCTGTGAATAAACAGTTCTAAATTGATACAGTCTGAATCTCAGTTTCGATCCAAGATGGCGGATGATGACTTCAGACGAAGACTAACACAGAATGTCCAGAATTTTCACTGTAAAGCACAATTTGTATTGTTCTGTTCCGATTTAGAAATAATTTCATCAAATGTCTTTGTCCAAAGCCAGTAGTGTTGTTCTCCAGGGAAAATAATTATTTAGAAAGTAGATGAAATACAGCTACCACCATTAACAATACACATGTTGTTCCTCGTACGAATGAACGAACAACTCTTTCCAGCACAGGAATACCTTTTCCTTAAGGTATTAGAAACTCTACAAGATGTTATGATGTGACTCTCAACTATGACTGACTACGACTATGTCTGACTTTCTTACAGATCACTAAGCATATAAAAGAAACTAATACGTTGTTTCATGTACACACGCACGGAGACCACGTGTGAATCCATCTGGACATTACGAAAGCCTGAACAAGTATCAGCCAATCATTTACATAGCTACTTGCGACGAATTTACTATCATACAAAGCTCGTGCTTACATGAGTCACATTTACGTTTTAAATAAATACGATGTTTCTAACTAACTATTAGACCCTTGCAAACATAAATCATAATAATAATAACTACATTTAATGATGTAAAAATGAAATAAAAATGAAAAAAAGAATTAGAAGAATTTAAATTTTAACACATATGTAATTTAACTACAGGGTCGTACCAACGCGTAAGGCGATACCATATTTGAATGACATGATTATCAGTCGTACGTTTTCTCAGCCGATTGGTTCACTTTGTTCCTTGTGTAAGTCGGAGTCATTTTAGTGCTACTGTTTGTACCTCTATGTTCCTACCTTTAACCCTAATGTTACCTACTCTTACCTATATATAGTGAGCAATTTAATTAGCGTAATGTTAGCTGTAGCTTTTGATGTGGTTGAAAGTAATATGGTGTTGTTAATCATAACGTGGTGAGTCATTCTATTTTCTCTTTCTTTCCAACACTAGAAAGGAAGCCCAATACGGTTGCTCCTGTATGGTTCCGTACGAAACTGTATTCAGATTTATTTCGGGGGTTTTGCATGTCCATGGATGTGGCAATTTTATGCGTGTTCTGCCTAGATACTTTCGATCCCTAGGCAGCTCGTGGATCCTTTTATCACCTGGTATATTGGGTACCAGTTTACTGCTGTAGGGTTTGTTGCACCTCTAAACTATAGACCTAGTAGGATGCGTCATATCATAGATTGATATTCTGGCTGCACACATAAGGAGGAGTTCCTGTCTTCTTAGCTGTAATGGTAACCCAACTGCTAATATTTCTAATTCTTCTCTAGATGTGCTTCTTAGTGCACATAACTAGAGCATTATGTGTTGTATGCTGTCCAGTTTCTTAAGAAGATTTGGACTTGCTCATGCACGGGCGTGGCAGCTATAATCTATTTATGATCTAATTAAAGATCGATATAGGGTCAGCAGAGTGTCCTGTTCTGCTTCCCAATTAGTTCTTTTGATATCCTTGGGGAGATTTAAATCCTGGTTACATCTTTAAATCAGCTATGTTATATGACAACTAGCAATCACGAACATGACAAAAGTCAGGTTTACAATATAAATTAAATAGATATAACAATATGTGTCTGTGTTTGTGCCTACCTTCTTTAAGAGCTTTAAGAAACTAGCATTTACACCGATACGTATATAATGTATCATACACTGCACAGGGAGTTTATAATTATATCTACTATGATGGGAATAAATATTTGTCATAATTTTAACTGCATTTCATTCGATGGTTCAGTGTGTTAGTGATTTTTTTCTGTCAACAAGTGACCTCCTATCAAAACAGACCGCTACGATGGCCTAAGTGGTTTGAGCGTCCGCCTCGGATGTGTGAGGTCTCATAATGCCCCAGTGCTATACATCACCATAAACTGCCACACTGCAGACATCGTAGCGATATGACTGACAATTTGTTAAAGCTGCGTTAAAAATCCAAATCACACAAATCATACACTCCATGAAAATAGTATTTAAACAGTAATTCATGCATATCACACATTATAATACAAAAAAGATTTTCCCAAAATTAGATACTGGTAGCATGTAATAGGACACACACACACACACACACACACACACACACACACACACACATATATATATATATATATATATATATATATATATATATATATATATATATAATGCATACAACAATACAACAATCAATAATAGCGTATATCAGAGTTACAATACTTGCATAAATCCCTCTGAGGAAGATAACTATACGTGTATAGGCGGTACGTACTGAACATCAGTCTCCTGTGCGGAGAACATATTGACCTTTTCTCCAGAACAATAAATATTTTCTTGACCTGAAATTGTGTCATCAGACATTTTTATTTGTCACTAAGCGAGACTTTACAGAATAAATCAAAGTAATAATCTAACAAAGTCCATTTTTATGTAATATAGACCATTCTTATGATACAAATTCAGATCAAGTTTAATGAAGATATGTGACATACACCTTTGTGATGATACAAATGTAGGCCACGTTCCTTGAGGATATGTGACATACACCTTTGTGATGATACAAATGCTGGCCACGTTCCATGAAGATATGTGACATACACCCTTGTCATCATACAAATGTAGGCCACGTTCCTTGAGGATATGTGACATACACCTTTGTGATGATACAAATGCTGGCCACGTTCCATGAAGATATGTGACATACACCCTTGTCATGATACAAATGCAGGCCATATTCCATGAAGATATGACATACACCCTTGTCATGATACAAACGCAGGCCACGTTCCTTAAGATATGTGACATACACCCTTGTCATGATACAAATATAGGCCACGTTCCTTGAAGATATGTGACATACACCCTTGTCATGATACAAATGTAGGTCACGTTCCTTGAAGATATGTGACATACACCCTTGTCATGATACAAATATAGGCCACGTTCCTTGAAGATATGTGACATACACCCTTGTCATGATACAAATGCAGGCCACGTTCCTTGAAGACATGTGACATACACCCTTGTCATGATACAAATGCAGGCCACGTTCCTTAAGATATGTGACATACACCCTTGTCATGATACAAATGCAGGCCACGTTCCTTGAAGATATGTGACATACACCCTTGTCATGATACAAATGTAGGTCACGTTCCATGAAAGATATGTGACATACACCCTTGTCATGATACAAATGCAGGCCACGTTCCTTGAAGATATGTGACATACACCTTTGTCATGATACAAATGCAGGCCACGTTCCTTGAAGATATGTGACATACACCCTTGTCATCATACAAATGTAGGCCACGTTCCATGAAAGATATGTGACATACACCCTTGTCATGATACAAATGTAGGCCACGTGTCATGAAAGATATGTGACATACACCCTTGTCATGATACAAATGCAGGCCACGTTCCTTGAAGATATGTGACATACACCTTTGTCATGATACAAATGCAGGCCACGTTCCTTGAAGATATGTGACATACACCCTTGTCATCATACAAATGTAGGCCACGTTCCATGAAAGATATGTGACATACACCCTTGTCATGATACAAATGTAGGCCACGTGTCATGAAAGATATGTGACATACACCCTTGTCATGATACAAATGCAGGCCACGTTCCTTGAAGATATGTGACATACACCTTTGTCATGATACAAATGCAGGCCACGTTCCTTGAAGATATGTGACATACACCCTTGTCATGACACAAATGTAGGCCATATTCCTTGAAGATATGTGACATACACCCTTGTCATGATACAAATATAGGCCACGTTCCATGAAGATATGTGACATACACCCTTGTCATGATACAAATGCAGGCCACGTTCCATGAAAGATATGTGACATACACCCTTGTCATGATACAAATGCAGGCCACGTTCCTTGAAGATATGTGACATACACCTTTGTCATGATACAAATGCAGGCCACGTTTCATGAAGATATGTGACATACACCCTTGTCATGACACAAATGCAGGCCATATTCCTTGAAGATATGTGACATACACCCTTGTCATGATACAAATATAGGCCACGTTCCATGAAAGATATGTGACATACATCCTTGTCATGATACAAATGCAGGCCACGTTCCTTGAAGATATGTGACATACACCCTTGTCATGATACAAATACAGGCCACGTTCCTTGAAGATATGTGACATACACCCTTGTCATGATACAAATGCAGGCCACGTTCCTTGAAGATATGTGACATACACCCTTGTCATGATACAAATGCAGGCCACGTTCCTTGAAGATATGTGACATACACCCTTGTCATGATACAAATGCAAGCCACGTTCCTTAACGGTTTGGAATATATTAATTGCTAGGAGTGTGACGGAAAGATGGATGGACACATGGGGATAGCTCTTAAACTACTAATGAGACCGAGCCAATTCATGCGTTCGGTCGAATAGATCTATATTAAAATAACAGACAGACAAACAAACGGACAGACAAGAAGAGTTAATACAATCATTTAGTTAGTAAAAGTAAATTAAATCTATATCGCAAAGAAAGAGAAGTAAAAGGGAGAGAGTGAGTAAGTGAATGGATTTTCGAATTCGTTTCAGAAGATAAAATAATGTAATGACGGACATTAAAAACTGATAGTATATTATGTGCCATCCTGTATATATATATATATATATATATATATATATATATATATATATATATATATATATATATATATATATATATATATATATATATATATACTGAAATAATACATTGTGTTGTGAAGTACAAAAACGAATCAAAGCGAGCACAAATAAGGAAAGAAACAAAACAGTATTTTGAAGAAACTGTACGAGAACGTACCATCAGAGAAAATCTTAGACTTTTGAAAACAATGTGGTATATGTATGTTTTAAGGACTGTACATGTTTTGACATACCAAGCATCATTACGTTATATATTTGATCTTGTACTAAACTGTACGGTTATTTCGAAGGCTTCATCTTCCTAAATTATTATTTATACGTTTTTACACTTTTTGAACTTAACTTTTCGTTCACACTACATAGTCATGTTTGTGATGAGTTGCCGTTAAACACTACTAATATACATAGATACTTTTCAACCATTTTGTTCCTCGAAAAGTTTCATATATTTTGGCAATACTTTGCTGGTAAAAATTCCACAATATTAACACATTCTAACACAATATTAATTTGTTCCATGTATAAATATGTATATATTGCATTAGCAACCTAAATTCCCTCTCCCCGACCCGATTGTTTGTTTCGATAGTGCATTTTAAAACACAAGTATGCTGCATGACAGGAAAGTCGGTGTATTCAAAATGGTGAAACTTAATGTAAAGTAACGGTAAAACAAAATCAATAAAAGTTAATGTAAAACAACGGTAAAACACAATGGATAAAAAATTTCCTTGGATAAATCCCTGACACACACACACACACACACACACACACACACACACACACACGTGCTCACGCAAGAAAGCGCAACCCTACGATTTCGCAATCTCTCATCGTACACCATATCCCCACCAGCTCATACATAACGACTGAAAATGACGTAGAAGATGTTTAATATGATCGGTCATCTATTATCAGTTTTGGAGGCCAGTTAATTCATTACCGCTAATATCCATGGTATCTCAACCTGCTCAATTCTTTTGTTATTTTACAACAGTTAATTGGTGTGGATTAATGTTGTGAAGCAAACTGGTTCCAGCATCGCCACCAGACAATAATCCTCCTTTACCCAAGCCAGTTGTGTTATTTAAACAATTATTTGGCCTAGATTGCTGTCATAAAACAAGACAAATATGCCAATATAAACAAAAGGGAACGCTGAAAAAACCAACTTGTCAAAATCAAAAGTGGAATTAATACTGTGTGGAAAATTACGATTTGTGTTAAGCCGAAATACAAAATTAAAATGGATCGATGATGAAGTGTGATGTGAACTGGTTATAAGCAATATATAATGAACGACGTATATCTTTTCATATGATTAACATTGTTACAAATCTGTGATCTTAATATAAGTAACAGAAAAGAGTGAAAAGTAGCAAGCTTTGTAAAATTCAACAAATGATTTATTTCTTTGGAATGCAAAGTGAAAATGAAAAATAAAACCTGACTGTATTGCAATTTAAATCCCAAAATAATCCTAGAGTTACAGACGCAAGACCTAATAATAAAAGATCTCAATAAAACTTAGTGGAAATCCAAATGTCTCTGTCCAGTGTTATGTATATTAACTTAAATTTTTTATTTGTTAATATTTAAATAAATAATCTATTTTATTACATGTTGTTGCAATGTAACATTGTATGCTGTACTTGACCTTGTCCAAAACTGAGTTCATTTCTGCTTGACCTGATTGACTTTTTTATTTCATTTTATTCCAACAACTAATACAACAAATACAAGATGGAATTAGAGTTAAGAAAGCTTGAGCTTCAGAAAGAGAAAGAAGAGAAACAAATACAATTAGATGAAGAGGAAAGAGAGAGAGGATAATGCGATTGGAGAAAGAGGAGAGAGAAACAAAAGCAAATGCAAAAAGAAAAGAAAAACAAAGAATTGCAGAGACAAAGAGAAAACGAAGAAAGGGAATTTCAAATTAGATTAAAAGCATTAGAGCTGGAAAGTGGAAAACACTACCCCACTTTTTATGTTTTGAGAAATATCAAGTTAGTACCACCTTTTCTGGAAAAAGAAGTATCAATACTTTGTTCATTTTGAGAAAATTGCTAAAATTTTGAAATGGCCAATGCGAGCACTGGACTGTATTATTACATTTTACTGTCACTACAGCAGAGTGCTGATTATGATGTGGTTAAGGAATGTATTTTGTAGGGGTATGAGCTGGTACCCGATGCTTATCGACAAGGTTTTAGGAATTCTAGAAAATCAACTGACTAAACTTATGTCGAATTTGCATGGGAAAAGCACGACAATTTAATACGTGGTGCCCTTCAAAAAAAAAAAGGATTAATAAGGATTACGAAAATCTCAGAAAACTCATATTAGTTAAGGAGTTCAAGAAATGCTTCCATAGTGGAATTAGGATTTACCTTGATAAGCAGAAGGACGAAACTTTAGAAAATGCTGCTTGTACTGCTGACGAGTATTACTTAGCTCATAAAGTTTGCTGACCATAATGTTTGCGTCAGCAAGATTCTCAGAGGCAATTCCTTTGAGGAATATTACAACTAAAACAACAGTAAAAGCTTTGATAAAGAATTTTACTCAGTTTGGACTTCCCAAATCTGTCCAGTCTGATCAAGGGTCAAATGTTATGTCTGGAATTTTGCAGCAAGTTATATACGAATTAGGCATCTAACAGTTCATATATTCTGCCTATCACCCTGAAAGCCAAGAGGCTTTAAAAAGATTTCATCAAGCTTTGAAAAATATGATTCGGTAGTATTGTTTTGATACGGGTAATGATTAGGATGAAGGTGTTCATTTACTTTTGTTTTCTGTTAGGGAATCAGTTCAAGAATCTTTAGGATTCAATCCCTTTTAACTAGTTTTTGGACATACTGTGCGTGGACCACTGAAGTTGTTAAAAGAGAAACTTCTTTCTAACAAGAGCATCACATTCTTCTAAAAACGTTGGCAGTGTTCTTGCCTTTCACCTCTTCACAGGTGAAATATTTTCTTAATTTTGAGTATTGGCAGAAAAAATGTTTTACTTCTAGTACCGTCTCGTCCAAAACTTCAACAAAACATTGATACTTTTGCGATGTGTAAACCTTTATTTCCCTACCAAACGATTATAAAACATATGCTAACAATATTATTGTTAAAGCTCTCAGCCGAGGAAAAGTAATTTGAAAAATTGTAGATGTTTTGATATCTTCAGCTTAGCAAATTGGATGAGAAAGGCGTATTTCCATTCAACAAAAATACACCTTGATCAAATGGATTCATAGGGCACAAGGCCATAGGTTTTGCCCTATTAAGACGGTGGTAAATGGTCCAAGTATGCATGGTATGTTCAAATATTTGGTCAAACAAAGAGAGTAACAAGGCAAATATCAAATTCGGATTGTTCCTACCGTATTAAATTTTATACTGTTTGAAAATTGTTGTTTAAGCTCTATTATGTCGGTGCTAATAAGTCCCAAAAGGTTTGTAAGGTAGGTATACATAATTGATGAAACAAAGAGTGAAACAAAGCAACAAACAAATTGGGATTTATCTTTCCTTATTGAATTTTAAATTGTTTGAAAATTGTTATTTGAGTTGGCACGTTTCTTTTATTGACCATCAGTATAATGTATCACTTAAAAGTTCAGAGGTATATTATATAATCATGTTATTACCGCAAAGAGTGCTTGAGTCACGGTAATCATCTAACATAGAACACCACATTCTTCTAAATACGTTAATTGGTATATTGTCATCCACTTCTCGCAAGTTGCACATTTTCAACAGCTTTTAGTCTCGACAAAGCTTTATTCTTGCAGATGGTAAATATTTCGATATGTACTGCTTCTTAGCATGGCTAGTTACAGAATGACCTGATGCAAGGTATTACCTTTAAAGGCATGTAGCTTTGTCCAAATCTTCTCCAGACTGGATGAGCCATGAGTATTGTCATGTAACAAAAATGCACGTTAGTCAATTGTGTTCATAATGAAAAAGGTCGGAGGTTTTGTTTCACTTTGTAGAGCTCAATCTATCCTATGGTAATTGGTCCAACGAGGTAAGTACGTTTACATAATTGATGAAACAAAGGGAGAAAAAAGGCAGTATCAAATTGCCATTTTTCGTTCCTTATTTAATTTGATTGTGTTTGAAACTTGTTATTCGAATAGTTACATTGCTTTCTTATTGACAATCAGTAAAATGCATCACTTCAAAATGTTGATGTACATGAGATGATCAGTTATCGCTGTACGTGTTGACAAAACAGGATATCTTGCTACTGTACTAAACTTTGGAGTTTTTGAAATATCCATTTGCGCCAACAGTATTAGTTTTAGTTTTATTTGGCGATTGAGAGTCAATTATATCAAAACACCTTTAATATTTTCAGTTCATTTCAGAGAGAGAAAGAGAAACATACCTTTGTCATCATTATTTTCCTTTATCTGTCCCGATAACAATTTGAGTCGTGGTAATCGCCTAAGCCAAAGCAGCACATTCTTCTAAATACTTTTTCTGGTTTCTTATCATCTCCCTCCCACACGTTATACGTTTCTACAATTTAGACTCTAGGCAGGAATACTTATTGAATGGAACGTTGATACTGTTGTGGCTTGTAAACATTTTTTCCTATCAAACATTATCCCAAAAATATTCGTAGTTTTGTTGTTAAAGCTCTCAGTGACGTTTCTACCACTACGACTACGGAATAGTAGTATTGTTGTCGCGTTTAAACATGTATTCCCCCCCCCCCCGGAAAGACTATCAAGTAAAACCTAAAATGCTCACCATTTTGTTAATAAAACTCTCAGGCAAGGAAAAGTATCTTGCAAACTATAAATGTAATGTTATCTACCGCTTGGCATCGTAGCTAACTCCAGACTGACATGATGCGAGGTTTTATGCCAGGTTAATATTATTCCTAGAGATTTGACCGAATACCATTCCATGCGAAATGTGTGTTTACATTTAACAAAACTACATCGTGGTCAAACCTATTCATAGGGAAAAGGTCTAAGTTTTTTCTCCTTGTCATAGCACTAAGTATCCGTTGGTAATTAGTCCAACAAGGTATGTGAGGTAGGTGTACATAATTGACGAAACAAAGAAAGAAGCAAGGAAACTAACAAACTGGGATTTTATTTAAGTTCTCTGGTTTCTCTTCATCAACCTTCCACACCTTACACAATTTCTAAAATTCTGAGTCTCGGTTGGAATGTTAATCTTTATAGTGATATTTTGACTACTACTATCTACTTTCGTTGGCATTTTTGTGGCGTGTACAGCTTTGTTCCCATACAAACAAATAAAAATTTTAAAATGATCATAAACAAAATTCTCACACTAATGTTTAAGCTGTCAGACTGGGAAAACAACTTGAAAATTGTAAAGGTTCGATAACTGCCGCTTGGCAGCTTAACAAAGTCCACAATGAGCTGATGGTATAAAGAGCCCTATTATATTGTCCGAAAACAATTTTAACCAGTATTTATGAGTAATGTGGGTTTCTATTCAAAAGACATACATCTTGTTCACCACTTTTCAGAGGGAAAAATCTCAAAGGCTTTGGGAGGTTTAAACAACCTCTTTTACGCCGGTGATAGTTGGTCTAACGACTTTTGCGAGGTAGGTATACATCCTTGATGAAACAAGCAAATAAACAAAGCAAAAATCAAATTGGTATTTTTATTTCTTTATTAAAAATTTCAATTTGTTTGAAAATTGTTATTTGAACAGACATATTGCTTCTATTGGCAGTATAATATATCATTTTAAATTTCCGAAGTACATGAAATTATCAGATATGACTGAGAAGTGATCATTGAAAGCGCTGACAGGTGTGACATATATTTAATTCGTATTGTGAGCTGGCATTTATCATTTTGTATAAATTTAAGATCTAGCCATGTTTACAAAATTTTGAATGTTCTGGGAGCGAACTTTAACCCAGACCCTGGTGACTTTATTGTGTCTTAGGTTTTTGCATCAATAAGTTTTCGATAAAAGCGTTTGGCGTTTGCCTCGCAAGTCTGTATCTGGTTTTGATAGAAACTTGAAACAATTACAATTAAAATACCAGATGGAAGAGTTAAAAAATCTTCCGGTTCAGAAGGAAATTATGCAGATGCAAAGAGAACTAAATCCCATTCAAAAGAAAAAGGAAGAGAGGTATATGCAAAGAGAGACAGAGAAAACAGAGGGAAAATAATAAAATTAGTATAATTATAACTGGCAGATAGAGCACACTCCACCGTTTATGCACAAGATCAGGTATTTATGCTATCAAAAATATTTTGTTATTACGCCCTTTTGATAAAAAAGGAAGTAGACCAATACCTTATTCATTTGGAGAAACTTGCTGAAAACTTGAAATAGCTAAGAGATCATTGGACTTTATTCTCACAAATTATTCTTACTGAAAAAGCGCATGAAGTCACTGTACAACAAAGTGCTGATGCTTACGTTGTTAAGGAATGTATCTCGAAGGGTTATGAGTTGGTATCTGACGCATATCGACCAAGGTTTAGGAGTAGTAGAAAAAAACTTCACAAATCTAAGTCGAATTTGCAAGGAATAAAATCTAATTTGACAGGTGACGTTCAGCCAAGAAGGTTGAACAAAAATTACGATAACGTCAAAACAGTTCATATTAGTTAAAGATTTCAAGAATTGCATATATATTGAAGTCAATACATATCTTATTCAGTAAAAGGTCGCAATTTTGGCAAATGCTGCTCCAACAGCTGGTGATTGTTCATTTGTCAATAAATCTTCCCTCAACAATGGCTTGGTAAAAAAGTCGCATCACTCTCATACGAGTAGTTCAAAATCTCAATGTGGTACAACTTTTAAAAATCAAAATTCAGCAAAACCTAATAAGAAATCCTTTTATCTTCCTGGGTGCACTTATTGTAAGAAGAAAGGTTCTATATCACTTATTGGTTATTTTGCTAAGCCGATCGCTACTAAAAGTTTGAAGGAAACAAGAGGTTATCGGAATTATTTATTATCAGGTATTTTGCATTTGTCTCAGAAGTACTGTTTGTGAAAGTGTTCCTATTCACGTAGCAGAGTGCGGCTTTGTTAATGATCCTGTCCATTGTATTAGTTTGGCATCAGACTTAGTCTCAGGACTCTTGACTGTTTTAGCAGTGCCTTCATTACTCATATAAGGTATTCATTTATTACTATGCAATTACTTAGCTGGAATAAAGATTGTGGTTAATTAAGTTGTTATTAACAAACCTTGTTTGGATGAAAATGTTGATTCTAGTGAGAATAAAATCACTGATTTATATCCTGCTTGTGCAATTACAATATCTATGTTAAAAATAGGTCTTGAGAATGAAGGTGATTAGGAAATTGTTTCCTTTATCTGTCAGACGCGTTGATCCATCTTTTGATGAGGTCACTTTTGCTCCTGATATTCATCAATCAATAGATATTATTCACAGTTATCCTCTTTTAACGACAAATTCTCTTTTTCTAATCAGGGTGACAAACGATAATAAGTCAATATCAAACAGCAACAAGATCCTGAGGTCTTCTTCCTGTTTCAGGGGGCTATTAATGAACTTGAAGCTAAAAACATTCCAGTTTTGTTATTTTGTGAAACATGGTGTCCTTATTAGAAAATGGAGATACCCTAAGGTTCTCACTGGCAACCAGTTGTGAGTGAACTATCAAGTTATTGTACCGAAGTCATATTGACAGGATATTCTTAGTCTAGCCAATGAAACTTCCTTGGTTAGTCATTCAAGAGTCAATAAGTTTTATAACAATGTCTTACGTCGACTGTATTGGTCGAAAAATTTTAAATAATGTTTGCAAATAACGTAGACCTTGTCACACTTGTTAAATTGAGTGGAAACCTAATCAGATGATACCTAAGGTTCATCTGCAACCTATTCCTGAATTTCATGAACCATTTCGCAGAATAATGGTAGACTGTGCTGGTCCCTTGCCTAACACCATGTTAGGCAACAATACTTGTTGACCATAATGTGTGCGGCCATAAGATTTTCAGAGGCAATTCATTTGAAGAATTTCAAAGCTAAGACTATAGTAAAAGTTTTGATAAAGTTTGTTTTACGCTTTATAACCTTCCCAAATCTGTCCGGTCTGGTCAAAGGTCAGATTTTATGTCTGGAATGTTCCAACAAGTTATTAATGAATTAGGTATCTAGTGGTATACCTCCCTGAAAGTCAAGAGGGCTTTGGAAAGATTTCAGAAAATGTTACGAATATGATAGGACATATTGCTTTTAGGAAAGATAACATTGAGATGAGGGTGTTCATTTGATGGTGTTTTGCTGTTAGAGACTCAGTTCGAGAACCATTAGGTTGTAGTCTCTTTGAAATACTGTATGGACATACTTTCAGTTAGAACAAGAGAAACGTCTTTCAAATGAAGATTCCAAGATTAATCTTCTAGACTATGTTTCTGATTTCAAATATAAGTTGTCAAAGTCTTGTATAGTAGCAGAACTAATAATCACTCTACACAGTCAAAATGACATTAATGTATGACCGAAATATAAAGAAATGAGTTTTAAGCCTGCTGACTGAGTTCGGGCTCTCTCTCGCCCATACCTCCAAATCCTCTTTCGGCTACATGGTATGGACCTGGTGTAATTTAAAAGAAAGACAATGACTTCAGATTACAACCTTTATGCTCCTTTGAGGCGGAAACAGAAACAACTTTGTCAATATTTATGTTCAAGGAGTGGTTTTTGTACACATCGTCTAGTTAATAATTCTGTAAATTTCGATGTACCTGTCCCCACACTGAGGATATCAACGATGGCGTGTGATGTGACTATAGTGACATAAATTGAAGCAATTTTCAGTATTCATAAATATTTAACAATCTTGACCAGAAACTTTCGTATCTAGAACCACAATAAAAGAGTGAACTAAAGCAACTATTATTTAATTATGAGCACTTGTTTCCTGATGTTCCAACACGAACAAATAAAATCTGTCTTGTTGTTAATATTGTTGATTCTAAAGTAATTGAATATTTGCTGGAGAATGATTTTATAGAACCTACTAAAAGTAATGGGAGTTTGTTGTGTATTTGGTTTTGCCTAAACCAGTTAATATATTCCGTATGTGTACTGACTATAGATATGTCAATAGTGTCACCAAACAGATTCATTTCCAATGCCAAGAATAGGTTGATAGAATAGAATTGATAAAATTGGAAATCCGAAAAGTCACTAAGCCTAACCTTTTAAAAGGATTCTGGCAAATTCCTCTCAAAGCAAGAGCAAGATAAATTTCAGCATTTACAACTCCAGATGGATTTAATCAATATAAAGTGATGCCAATTGGTATGAAAAATTCTCCGTCAGCACTCTAGCGTTTAATGAACATTATATAATCTGGTCTAGATAATCGCGACGAGTACATCACTGACTTCATCATCTTACAACGTCACCTGGAGAGAGCACTTGCAATCCATTCGGAAATTCTTTGATCTGCTCGGTGATGCAAACCTGACATATTCAATCTGTAGAAGTTAAGGTCAAGTCTATCTCTGAATTCCCAGTAACCGTTAGAAAAAAGCAATTGATACGATGTTTATATATGGCTGGATATTGGAAATTTTGCTCAAATGATTCCACAATTGCATAACATCCGACAAAGTGGTTGACTAAGAAATCCAAATTTCACTGGTCTGAGAAATGTCAGTAGGCATTTGATGAATTAAAGGTCATACTTTAGATTACAAGAGTTCTTCAACTCCAAATCTCAATCAATTATTTAAAATGTCTTTTGATGCAAGTGATGTGGGGATTTATGAAGTATTGATTCAAAAAGACAAAAATGGTGCGGATCATCCGTTGTGCTATTTCTCTATAAAACAAAACAATAACCAATACTGGTTTTGCAACACTATGAAGTGTATATTAGTTCAGCTCCTCTGATTATTGTTTTGTTATGACAACCCCCTTACTTTCATTAACAAAATGAAAAACAAAAATCAGAGATTGTTAAGATTGAGTTTGATGTTGTAGGAATACAATACTGATATTATACACATCAACGGAAAAGATAATATGATTGCAGATGCACTTTCAATTGTATAAAGTACTATACTGCTTTATGTATAGTCTGTGTTATTCATCAGACATCTTTCTGTGTAATTTTAGTCATTATAGTATATATAGTTCGTCTAACATGTAAAAGAAAGCATTATTGAAAAATTATTTCTCTTTCGTCATGAGAAAAGGTGTTATGTTTATTTTTTTTGTATTATGTACCTGACATTTGTGATTGAGGGTAGAATAGTATGACTTGCCTGATACATATCATTTTGCATACTGATATTTATGTTTTAGGTCTAGCCATGTTTACAAAATTTAGAATGTTCTTGAAGCGATCATTTGGCCAACATCCTGATCACTTTATTGTATTAAATTATTAAATTTATAAATAAGGTTCTCATAAACAAACTTATTGATTCATCCTTTAAGTTTAGTCTCTAGGATTATTTACTGCTGTTTTCACATAAAAGTTGACTTTGTATTTATTTAAGAACTATTCATTGGAATTACAAATATTCATTAAAATCATTAAGATTTTGGATAAAAACACTACTGTGGGGTTATTGTGATATCATTGAGAGACATGAATTGCATAATTATGATATATCCAGACTGTTATCACACAAATTATTCAAGATAATTGGGACAACATCACATTCAATGATGCAATTCATTCGAAACACTATACTTTTGGACTAGATCTAGACCTTTAAGGATTATTTGGGATAGATTCAGAATACTGAAAGTTCGTTATAATTTTCACTTTATAACTTAGAGAAAATAAATTAGTAAACTTTTTTGTGTCGCTTCCTTCTGTCACTTAGTATAGGACCACAGATTTGTAATATCATGTTATATTTCGTCTTTATTGTAATACTGAAACAACTTACGTTTAACGATATGTAGTAGAGGAAAAAGGAAAGCTGTCCATTCATACTGCACGGGAAGCAATTATATCAAACCTTGCATATTTTCAATTCATTCCACATAGTGATAAAGAGATTGATATCTTGGTCATCACTGTTACTTTCCTTTATCTATCACGACAACAGTTTGAGCCATGGTAATCTTCTGAACTAGAGTTCCACATTTGTTCTAAATACTTTGTCTAGTTTCTTGTCAGCGAACTCAGCGTTACACATTTTCTACAATTTTGTGTCCTCGGCGGCAACGTTTATCTTTATAGTGACCTTTCGACCACTACGTCTACTTAATATAGATACTGTTGTGTCGTGTAAGCCTTGATTCTCCCACCTTTTACTAAACTGTTAAACAAAATATAATAAATAAAATGATCAGTATTCTTGTTAAAGCTCTTGGGCTTGAGGTAAAAGCATGTTGCAAGTCGTAGATGTTTTGACATGTAACGCTTGGCAGCGTAGCTAATTCTAGAATCACCTTAGACGAGGTTTGTAATCTTGTTATCAATAGACCTGGACCATGGCACAAAAGCTATTCTAAATTAGAAGAGTGATATATATTGATATGTAACAAATTCTACACCTTTCATAGGGCAAAATGTCAGAGATTTTGTGATAGTTATCATAAGCTCTATTAAGCAGTAATTGGGCCAACGAGATATACAAGATAGATATACATAATTGATGAAACAAAGAGGGAACCAAGGCAAGAGTCGAGCAAGGAATTATTTTTCTTTATTGAATTTGGTATTGTTTGAAAATTGTTATTCGAGTGGACACATTATTGTATTGATAGTCAGGTCTGAGGTACAAGAGATGATCAGATGGGACAGCAAAGATACCTGTTTTTGAGGATTGTCCAAAATGCATTTTTAGTACTATTTGACAACAACTTTCTTACCCTATCCAGCCCCTGACGTGTTGATAACTATCCAGCAAACACGTTTCAATAGGATTCCAACACCGATTTCACGAGTACTATCCATCACCCACTTTTTGAGTACTTTTTAAAACACAATTTTTGGAATATTATCTAAAATGTACATTTTGTTACGACGCCAACTTTTTTAGTTCGATCCTACACCTACTTGCGGAGCATTATCCATCACACTACATTCTAATTACTATACAGCACCCAATGCATCTTTTCTGATACTTTTTCTAATCGTGTCCATAAGATCGAAGGCGTTTTCAGCAAACTTGCTTCCTTGTCCTTCCTGTGGCGTAAAGGACGAAGTAACGCCTTCGTCAGAAGTACGATGCGAATTTATAGTGTCTCTGCGGCTTGGGAGGAATAGATAATTTTGTCTCAGGCCTCCCTTTATGCTAATATTGGCACTGTCAAAATACTATTTATAGATATGAAGATAATGGCAATATATAAATGCTCGGTGATACGTGTTTCCTCTTTCATTATAAGCAGCTATGACAGAATTAACTTTGAAAGGAAAGAGTCTCAGCAGCGGAACAGCACTGTTTCCCTCGACCTCCTACTCGACGGCATCAAGGTATACAAGCATAAAATTCAGTCGTTTCTTTATATAGAATTGCGAAAATACTTGTAGAATCGGCCGTTGATGTAAACGTGTTTTAATTGCATTTCCATGACTGTTTCCACTTCGAATGAAAAACAAATTGGGGGAACGGCGATTTAAGATAATGTGCACTATTATGGTACTCGGTCGCAATATTTCGCGAGCTTTCTACAACGATTTGCCAAACGTGTTGAAAATAGTTGAAGTGGAATAGTCGACATGTTGATTGAAATAATATTCTGCAGCACTTCTTATAGTATAAATGTAAAACTGACGATTCGCTGGTGATGGTGTTTTGAATTCGTAAATGAGAGGATAATTTTTGTCCAAGTCTTCTTAAATTGTTTCCTTAAATATGTGGACGAGGAAAGTTGTTTGGTCTCCAACTCTAAATTTTGTGGGATAAATGATTTCTACAAAAACCACGTCCTTTTGAGCTTCGTGGACTGAATTATTTTGACTGTTGAAGACAGTATTGTTGGCTAACACATGCACAAGACTGTCACTGGATTATGTTAAATAAAACTGATTATTCATCTTTCAATGATTCTTGTCTCCGATGTGTCAAATGTTACATTTCCAAAGAGGATGCCAGAACAGAACTACTGATGCTGTGACTGGAACAGTTATTTTTGTGCTATTGTGGCGACTATCGTTGTTTTCGACGAAGGTCTTGGAAAAAGATAGTCAACGCAAATGCCGAGTATAATAGTCCACAAATGTTCATCTCCTTTTTGCAAAGTCAGACTTCCGATGGTTGCTCCACAATACACCACACACATTTCGCAGAAAAAGACCGTTGGATACTTAGGGACTCATACTCCGCACCACACACAATTTCGTTGTTGTTGTGCACTTCATGGAATTTAATACGGAGCTATAGCTGAGTTCTTAACTTCTACTTCATTTTGTAGTCAAAGACTTGCGAAACAGCAGCCCAAGAATTAAAACTAGGTGGATAACCTTTCCAGCTACCACTATCGCCATGGCGTCGATGGTTTCCCACTCCAAGCGTTTGACATCGAGAATGCTGTCAATAACTTATATGCCATGTTCTGTTTTAGTCAATCGTTGTAACTCGTGCAAGTGGACAGTTCTTGTTTAAAATATCTCTGTTCGTATCTTCTAATTTATAGCTTTTGATTTTCCCAACTATTTTTCTTCTTGGCTGATGTCCCATACATTCAGAGCAATCGCATTGCTTACACACTATGCCCACAAACAGACTTATATGCTATCACTCTAAAGGAGCAATTATAAGGAAGGGACTTGGTTTATGTTTCATTTGGCAATCATTTGAGTATTATCTCCTTTGAAAGAGATCTAATAGTTTCTGGAAAGGGTTGTGTATGTCTATGTATTCCACAAAATACTTAAACTAAAATCATGATATGTTTATATGTAGTATATGTGCAATGACTACTACCCATCACGATTTGAGAGAGAGACAGAAAGTTCTTTTCTTAACTAGTACAAACACTCCATGTACGATGCATAACGTCCTTTCTACACCTCCTGTTTAATGTCTATGGATTATGCTACTTCAGTTTAACCGTTTTCAAACAAAAACATTTACGTTCTCTCTCTCTCATTATTTGGTTTGGAACGAAAACGTCACCGCCATAAAATTGAAAATAAATATTGAAATTGAAACTTAAAAGATGAAAATTGATAAGACAGATGATGAAAAATGAAAATGAAAACCAAAACTTTTAAAATTAAAATTATAAATTAAAATTGAAATCAAAAACAAATTTTAAAAACGAATTTTTAAAGTAAATTTGAAAATGTAAATTGAAAATGGAAATTAAGAAATAAAAAATAAAAAACAACAACTAAATTTGAAACTCAAAATAAAAGTGATAAAATTGAAAATAAAATTTTCGGAGATTACAAAATTTGAGAACTAAATTTAAAAATGAATTTATTAAACATAAAGGTCAAATTTAACAATGAAAACTTGAACAGGAAACATGAAAGATAAGTTAGCGAATGCAAATTGAAAAAGAATATTGCGTTATTTATATCTATGTTTTTGTAATTCCTGGTACACGATTTTATCTCATTTTATAATTTTTATTCATCGCTGTAATGTGTGCAGAATATATTTATTTCGTTTTGCCTACGTGCCCTGAATTTATTAAGATCATAATATTGCATAGGATCGATAAATAGATGTTTACGTATGCGTTGACAATTATTAATAATAATCTTAATAATAGGACTTAAATGGTGCTTATGGCTCAGCTTCTCAGTGGCTGATGGGTTTTCTATGTTTCTAGAATAATTCTGTAAATATTCAAGTGATCCACTTCTAACACTGTAATAATGCATCCGTTAGCCTCAGTGTTAAATTCCCGTTTGAGGCTCAAATCTACGCCGTAATGTTAATTCCCAGTAATGTCTCAAATCTACGCCGTAATGTTAATTCCCAGTAATGTCTCAAATCTACGCCGTAATGTTAATTCCCAGTAATGTCTCAAATCTACGCCGTAATGTTAATTCCCAGTAATGTCTCAACTGCCTCATATTAGTACTCATATTCATATTCATGCTAAGAAATGCATTGTTAACTAATAGAAGCTGTTGAATCTGTCTTTTTCTGAAATCGAAACCTAAATTTAATTATACCGAGCTGTGGCGTACTTCACTGTGTGATCATGTCAAAACCAATCTGATTATTGATGCAAGATGCATCTTGGGTAGAACTCTTGCATCTTTTCTCCAGGATATCTGCCACATAAAGAAGTGAATCTCAAGTAACGGAACTACTAGGTACTGATCTCAGATATCGGTATGTAACCACCTTTCTCCTTCCTTCTATTAACCACAAATCATGCTTATTTTCTGAGAGAATGAAATATCGTATAAAACACAGGAACATTTGGAATGAAAGCATAAACATGTCGAAATAAACTTTCAATTCAGCGAAGTCTTGGGCCAGCTGAAAAAGAGAGAAAGAAAGAAAGAAAAACAGAATTGGTTGATGCTTCCGCCCCTGAATTGCAATATGCGCACATATCTATCTGACTATAAAGTCTAACTAGACAGTGTCTGGCGCCTGTATTTCACAGTGGTAGCAAACTAACTTCGCATCTTTAGTGTTCCGGGTTCGGTTCCCTTCTCTGGGATGTGTGAAAATGTTGTCGCCCATCCAAGTTAATGGTGTTTTCGTATTATCCGGGTTCCTGTACCACAATCACCACGTTACCCCAGCATTTGAGCCACTAGAGTGCTTAATACTGTATAAGCTGCAAGAAAATGTTGCACCATCAATACGTAAGGAATAAAGTTTATAATGTTATATTAGTTTCGGTAAACGTCTGACACTTTCTCCATCCAAGCAAATAAACCTTTTTAGTGCCTTTCCTTTTATTCATCGTTTATTCCTTATTCCTGCAAGTAAAGAAAGTTCATGATGCGATAGAATAAAGCGGAATAGTTTTATCCTGCTTGGTAAACGAGAATAAACAAACGAGCAAGCAATGATTATAAAGTAGTTGACACCGAGACAAAGAAACGATATTTATCATTTGCTTGGCAGAAACATCGTAAAAGAAACTGATGTAAGTCATACAGTCAAGCAAATGGCCAAGAATATCGCACAAACTGCCGAGCAAAATACAGATAATGTAACCCATAACAAATGACAAATAAAGTGATTTGGTGCCAACCCTCAACAAAAATTCTAGTATTTTCTCGATAGGTATAGTGTAATCTTGTTGATGAAATATAAACAATTAACCTGCAAAGCAAAATAGATTCATTTCCCAGCGCTTTTCTTCTTTGCTTTCAGTACTCATATAAAGTAAAGATTTTCCAGCTTTGTAGAATTTGTTAGATTCTAATTGTATTTCAGCTTTTAAAGATGCGAGAATGCCTATCGGGGATACTGAACAAGCTATAAGAAGGCTCTCTCTCTCTCTCTCTCTCTCTCTCTCTCTCTCTCTCTCTCTCTCTCTCGCTGTGCATGATTAGGTTATATTCAGTCTCTCCCAAAAATGCCGGACAGCCTATGACAAGAACTTCACCGCGAGTTCTTCTACAAATTTACTTGTGATTAAAATATGATTTATTTGTGGTTTGAATACACTCAAAAATTCAGTACTGAAAAATATATGTGGAGAATATTCAGAGAAAATAATCAATCACTCTATCCTGCAACATCGGCATTTAGATGGAAAATTTCATATTGTCTGTTAAATGTGTTGCATTTTGTTGGTAAAGTGACCTCTATGAGTCAAAACCAGAAGGTTAAATGTGACCAATATACTTATACATCAGATGCTTCAGAGTTACTCTAATATTTTAGTCTACAAAAAAAAAAAAAGGTAAAGAGAAACAAGTGCAATTCAATTCAATTGAGCTGACTATCTAGTCCGCAAGAACATATGTTTTAGGCCCTGTGCTCTGTTTTTAATAGTGATATGTCTTTTCCATCAGTTGCTGTAGTGAAATAAAACCTTGGTAAACTATAACTGTACGTCTCTGGTTTTTACTCTGATATATAAAAGGTGCTCCTACGCTATCTGTAAGTAGAAACGTGAATCATAATAACGCTGTTCCCAGACAAGATGCCGTGTTCGGCTGAAAAGCTGTTTTATTGTCTATAGAATGAAGTCTCAAATAAAGTCGTCATTATTATTATTATTATTATTATTATTATTATTATTATTATGATTATTATTATTATTATTAAATAAAAGCTTAACAGTGAAACAGACTACTTTGGTTGACGATGGAATTCCAGGAACTGTAACTTTGATGTACATATTAAGTTCAACATTAATAAATATTTACATGTACAGGTATACTCCAAAGTGGTTTTAGTTCGTAAATGTCAGAAAATGTGATTTGGGTTATTCTGATTATTATTTTTCCAGGTTACATGTTTAGTGGAGTCCGTCCTATTTTGATCAAAAAACTGAAAAGATGGGCTATTGCTGCAGCCACTGGATGCACGCTTGTTGTTAGGTGTGCTGTGGGTCTTGCCATTAATGGTTTAATTTGATAAACATTCCAACCACCACAAGCCAAATGATTCAACAGTGGTACAGTACCATTCATTTTCATCTAATCCATTCGTTTATTTGGATTTCAAATTTGTTGTATTTCTACAACAATCACAATATTAGTATTACATTATATTTATTTTGTTTATACATATTAAAATGATTTGTTAAAAGTTTTATATATATAGAAAGAAAGAGTTATATATATATATATATATATATATATATATATATATATATATATATATATATATATATATATATATATATATATATATATATATATAAAGTACGTTTTGGAGCCAGTGTATCTCCTGTGGTATGCCTCTCATAACAAGACATGGACAAGGTTCATAATTAGGGAAAGTTTTACTTTTATCGATAAATAACATATTCACACACGTGCGTTATTGTGTCTCAGTGTCAGCTACTACGACGACCATGTTTTCTGCAGTGACTGTTGCCAAGCCTGGTAAAAGAGCTGTTGATATGTAGCCCGTCTTCTAGCTTGGAGCCTTGACTCATTTATTTACTCCACTAGTGTGATTTATAAATGGAATGCAGGGTAACAGACTACTTTTACGACGAAATTCCAGGATCTGTAACTTTGATGTGCATGTCGAGTTACGCATTGATGTATTTATACACGTACACTCTACGTGGTTTTAGTTCATAAAGGTCATAGGTTAATATCAATTGGATCATATTGATTCTTCCTTTTCCAAGTTGCATATTTAGAGCAGTCAGTCCTAATATGATCAAAAACTGAAAAGTTGGTCTTTTTGCAGCCATTGGTCGCATTCTTTTTATTAAATTTGCTGTGGATCTCGCCACTTACAGCATAATCTGATGAACATTTCCAACAGAAACAAAGGGAATGAGTCAAAATTGATGATGTTAACATGTATAATGTATATCTGTATTTTGTGTTTAAGTTCTGGTCCATGACTATAGATTCTATCTTCAGATAAAGCTATCGATGAGTTGTTTACTTTGTGTTAACTGTGGAAGGGTAAATTTTCCATACTTCACAATGATATCATATTTTTTCTCTCTTACAACACTCCAGGAGAGTAATTGTGCAGAGACGCACAGTGATTCGGATTTCAATTTCCTATTTTTATTTTTATGTTCAGGCTGCAAATGTATTTGCTGATGTGTTTGGATTTTGTTTGAAACGATATATTTATTTAAACTATTTGATTTACAAAGTGCTCATACGACGATCTGGACTAAATCAACATTATGAGACTATTGTGGATTCATTCATATACGTTCTGGACAGTGCAAGTGCCATACATCAAGACTGTTGGTACATCAGCACAATGAGGTCTTGAAATTTATTTGGAACACCTTACTCTTTTGGACTTGTGATATAACTTTTGTGATTATTTCGGATTTATTCATTATACTGAAATTTTACATTTTCATTTTATTATTTAAAGAGTCAAATTATTCGTTACGTTTCACAAAATTTGTTGATTTTTGCTCTTTCTGTTACTTAGTTTAAGACCATATGCCATTCATTTTCAT
>JAECUM010019469.1:0-11137 GCA_016617855.1 Megalonaias nervosa | reverse complement strand
CTAATGTTGGCAAACAAGAAAATTTTATTTCTTTCCTTCAAATGATAATTTTAAGATAATGAAATTATTATGTATATTTAAATTTAAATATATTTTGTAGACAGAAACTAAACCCAGTCTTGGGACGTACTATAGATAAATTATAGATAAATCCTTTACCATAACAGTTATAATTTTGTTAACGTAAGTGTGAGGTTTTGGTTGTGGGGGATTGGGGGTGGGGTGCCTCCAATATTATTTAATTATTGTAGAAGTCCCACCCAGGCTCGAGTTTGGTTGGAAGTTGATTTAGTGACAGTTAGATATACAGCTCCGAGCCCCCAGTCAGCAATGCCGACGGTTAAATGAATAAAGATACAAAAAAAGGGGTGAAGTTCAATAATGACAATTTAATAACAGTTAAAAGATCAATAGTTCCAATTTCCCAAATACAATTCTTCCGCTCGACCCTTTTCTAGCCTATCGCATCATTTGATTCGTAGTGTGAGAGATTTCCACCTGTCCTTGTGTACTACTTACTCATCTGTGTATTCTTCTCTATCTCCTAATTCCCTCTCGTCCTCCCGGACTCCCTCCAAGTTCCTTCTCCTCCTCCTCTATTTCCTCCTCCAGACCACTTTCCTCCTCCTCCCCTTCTATCCCTCTTCCTATATCGACTGCACGTTGTCGACTCCGACTGCACTGTCAGTCTCACTTCCGTCTCCCTCTTAAAGACTCGGGACTACTAACTTGCACCGGAAGTTCTGTCCCCCGAAAAGCTTCCTGTGAAAACACAAGGATGGTACAATATTTTCCTCAGCGCTCACATCTCACACTACACACATCTATCGTAACTAATCGTACATAAATCAATCATTTTCCTAAACTCCAATTCAAACATGCGTAAACTCTAACATAACGCATTACTAAAGGTACTGGTTACTACGAAGTAACCTACCAGCGAATTACAATATTAATTCTGACGGACTAGCAATCTACATAATTCTCTACGTAAACTCAAATTCATGTCTCAAATACGCTTATATATGAAACACTACAAGGTAATTCTACATACTAAAACAATCCCAGTAATTAAGTATACATGCTACAAATACTTACAATTATGACGCCGTAATGTTTTGCAAAAATCGAGCAAATAGCCCACTGACCTTGTCGAAGCTTTTCCTTGTCTTACAATTCTGGTCCTAAGATTTCCGCCAAATTACGAGTGGCTTCTCTCGGAGTATCCTTTCGCTAAACCCGCTAGATCTACTTCTCATAATCTGCCAAGGTATACTGATAAATTTACTGCACGTTTAAGCTAAAATTTCGATCTAAGGTTTACTCCCACCCTCTATCTTAATTCCAATTGGATGTCGCTGTTGACGGTCCCAATCAAACTTACTGACAATGTCTTCTCGCTTGTCTGTCTACGTGGCGGGTGATAACACGCCCCGTTCACCCTGCGAGCTTCCCTTTGATCCCTGGACCCATGGTTTAACGTCTGGGTGTGAGGACGACAAGCCCTTTGACTGGCGGCTATTCTATGATCTGGGTGGCTGGCGACTTGCATACTCAATTAACACTATTTTCGGCTATGTTTACACATCAAACGTGGTCATAATATATCCAACTTTTATACATTTCCTGATACCTGGACTGCGAAACGTGACACCCCCCCACGCTTGAGAATAAAATCCCGCTGCCCCATAGTCAACATGGGGTCACACTCCACGTCCGAGGGTGCCTCCGCCCTCGTTAATGGACAGCTCGGGACAGTGTTCGCCCCTTCCGTATCGCCTTCGGCGTCTTCGATGACGATCGTGGCAACGACAAAATCGCTGGCAGTCTCTCTTTCTCGGTATTTCTTAAGGAGATTAGCATGGTACAGCTTTTCCTTAGTCGGTAGCCGTATCCGATAGGTTTGACCCCCAATTTTCTCGGTTACGACGTACGGTCCCCTCCAAGAAACTTGCAGCTTGTTGTGTTCTTGGGGCAACAGCAACAACACCTTGTCCCCTACTTCATACTGGCGTGGTTTTGCGCGCTTGTTGTAGTACTTCGCCTGACGCGACTTCGCTCGCTTGAGGTTCCGCTGTGCGAGGGTACAAACTTCTTCCAGTTTGTTTCGCAAATCCGCGACGTACTGGTAGGTGGTACGTACCTCTTCGACAGCGTGTTCGTCCGTCCACAGCTGTCTCAGTACGGCGATGGGACCACGTACGGTCCTCCCGTACAGGAGTTCAAAAGGGAGAAAACCCTAAACTCGCTTGTGGTACTTCCCGATATGCGAACAGCATGGCAGGAATATACCGATCCCAGTCTTTGGGACGGCCTTCACACAGCTTCTTAAGCGTGTTTTTCAGAGTCCCGTTAAACCGCTCGACCAGTCCGTTACATTGAGGGTGATACGGTGTAGTCGTAAGGTGCTTAATCGACATCAGTCGGTTCACCTCATCCATCACGCGACTCATAAATTGGGTCCCTTGATCGGTCAGGATCTCGTCAGGCACTCCGACTCTTGACCAAATTCCAAGCAACGCTTCAGCGACCGTTTCCGAATCAATATTACGCAACGCAACAGCCTCCGGATAGCGTGTAGCGTAATCTACGACCGTTAAAATATACCGATTTCCTTGCGACGACGCGGGTTTTATCGGTCCGATCAGATCCATCGCGACGCGTCGAAATGGCTCATCGATAATGGGTGTAATCCCCAAGGGGACGGGTCGGTGATCCGTTTTCGGTGCCATTCTCTGACACTTGTCACAGGAGAGACAGAACCTCTTAACATCTCCCTGGACCCCTGGCCAGTAGAATTCCTTGACAAGACGATCACACGTCTTGGCAATTCCCATGTGTCCTCCCATGAGACTTTCATGCGCGAGTTTTAACACTTCACCTCGCTTCTCCTTTGGCACGACGACTTGCTTAAAGAGTTCGTTGCCTTTCCTGGCGTGGCGATACAAGATCCCCTTCTTGTACACGAACTTCACCGCGCCATTCGGAGTTTCTTTCTCCGTTCCTTCTGCAGCGTGCTTATGCACCTGCGCCAGAGTTGCGTCATCCTGCTGAAGCTTTCTCAACTCGGCCGGAAGTACGTTACTGACCGGTGTTGACGTAACTTCCATCGGCTTCGGTTTTGTTTGTCGACTCTGGGACCTGGTTTCTACCGCACTCACCGGTTTCGGTGTGCAGGTTTTGGGGTTCGGTTGTGGCAACACATAACGGCATCCCAGTATGACGTCATGTGAGAGCCCATCCAAGCACGCAGCTTCCATTTTCCCCTTCACGTACGGTGAATCGAGGTCAATGACAGCCACTGGCAACGAGTCACGCGCGCTGTTCGCGTACTGAACCTCAATTACCTCCCCGTGTAGTCCTCAGGCTTCACGTATTTCTTGTCGACAAGGGCCGGAACGCTACACCCCGTGTCGTACAAGAGAGTGGCACCTTCTCCGTTGACAGTTGCAGACGCGAGGTTTGCTGGCTTACAGCTTGCCTCCGTCTCGCACTTCTTTCGAGCGACGGCATTCACCTGGGTCTGCCTGCCCTTGGGACAGTCCCGTGCAAAATGCCCCGAGCGCTTGCAGTTGTAGCACGTCGGCGGCCCTCGCCGTCCTGCAAGGCCCGTGGTTGAGGCCTGTCCAGGTCTATGGGTGGCATCCTTACCTGTGGATCCCCCTCCGACCTTCCCGTCGCCCTGACGGTTACGGACAGCCGGCTCTCCCTCAACCACCCGGCGCGACTCAGTGGGTCGGGGTCAGTACCCCCGGAACCTCCACTCTTCGAGTGTGCCTGCTCGTACCTCTCCGCCATGCTAGCGATCTCTTCGAGAGTCCTGTGCTCTCTTTCCGCTAGGAATACTGTCAACTCGCGACGGTAAGTACTCAGGACATGTTCCTTGAGTATAACCTCGCGTAACCCGTCGTACGATCGTTCTACTTCTGCCATCTTCATCCACTTCTCGAATAACCCTCGAACACGGGTGTGGAATTGAGAGTGGGTTTCCGTTGCCTTTTTCGTCGAGTCCCGAAAAAGTTTACGGTACGTTTCGGCGGTAAGCCGATAATGGCAAAGAAGGGCCTTTTTGAGTGCATTGTAGTCGTCAGCATCTTCTGCGGCTAAGTTATGGTAAACTTCGCGAGCGGCACCCTGCAAAAAGGCTGAGACGTTAATCGCCCAATGTTGCTCGGGAATTTTGTGAACGCACGCGAGTTTCTCGAATTGCACAAGGAAGTCGTCAATGGACTCTTCCTTGTCGTTGAAACGCGGCATACTTATCTGTACCATTCGGTGGTCGACAATCGGTCGTACGCTTCCTCCAGAACTCGTACTGGAGTCGTCCCTATCGGCGGTCCTAGCTTCTACCCTTAATTTTTCCATTTCGAGAGCGTGGGCGAGCTCTCTTTCTTTCGCGGTCGCTGCTATCCTGGCCAGCTCCAGCTCTTTCTGGGTCTCTCTGTCGGCTGCTATCCTGGCCAGCTCCAGCTCTTTCTCTCTGTCCGCTGATATCTTGGCCAGCTCCAGCTCTTTCTCTCTGTCCGCTGATATCTTGGCCAGCTCCAGCTCTCTTTCAGCTGCTTGCTTGGCCATCTCCCTTTCGGCTGCTTTTTCGGCCTTCCATTCTTTGAGTCTCTCCTCGATGAATGTTGCCAGGCGATCTCCCTCGTAACCCAGATCTTCCTTGCCCATGGCGCGATACTCTTTAATTACCTGTCTTTCCGTAGCCATTTTATGATACTACTAACAGCAAGTGATACCTTGTCTCGACTCACTAAACAAATGACTGATGTTACAAGTGCCCAACCCAATACTCACCTGTTGACAACGACTAACTTCGCTCAGGTAAGATATTTTGCTCGATATTTGCTTCACAATTACTGCAAGTAAATGAAATCTACCACACATGCAAATATCAAAATATAACATACACAATTTCAAATTAAAAAAATTCAAAATACACAGGATGGAAAATATCTCACAACTGTTCACTACTACTTCCTAATAAATAATACTTATGTCTAATTCAGATCCCGGACGAAGCCGCCACTGTGAGGTTTTGGTTGTGGGGGATTGGGGTGGGGTGCCTCCAATATTTATTTAAATTATTGTAGAAGTCCCACCCAGGCTCGATTTTGGTTGGAAGTTGATTTAGTGACAGTTAGATAGACAGCTCCGAGACCCCAGTCAGCAATGCCGACGGTTAAATGAATAAAGATACAAAAAGGGTGAAGTTCAATAATGACAATTTAATAACAGTTAAAAGATCAATAGTTCGAATTTCCCAAATACAATTCTTCCGCTCGACCCTTTTCTAGCCTATTGCATCATTTGATTCGTAGTGTGAGAGATTTCCACCTGTCCTTGTGTACTACTCATCTGTGTATTCTTCTCTATCTCCTAATTCCCTCTCGTCCTCCCTGACTCCCTCCAAGTTCCTTCTCCTCCTCCTCCTCCTCTATTTCCTCCTCCAGACCACTTTCCTCCTCCTCACCTTCTATCCCTCTTTCTATGTCGACTGCACGTTGTCGACTCCGACTGCACTGTCAGTCTCACTTCCGTCTCGCTCTTAGAGACTCGGGACTACTGAACTTAAACCGGAAGTTCTGCCCCCGAAAAGCTTCATGTGAAAACACAAGGATGGTACAATATTTTCCTCAGCGCTCACATCTCCCACTACACACAGCCTATCATCAGATAAGGCTATTAAATTTCACCGGTCACGCATTCATTCACACCGAAATACGCATACATTCTTCTATGGTAAAACACTACATAATAACACAACCTGATGGAAGCATGGTATTAATTACTCTTATACATACAACAATAAATTGCTTCACATCAGTACATCCTCATAATTCCATTACACCAACCAATAAACAACAATCAGACGCATATCTTTACATCACAACTCATACCAAATATACAATTTTCAAATATCCATGCTCTGATATATTCACACATCTATCGTAACTAATCGTACATAAATCAATCATTTTCCTAAACTCCAATTCAAACATGCGTAAACTCTAACATAACGCATTACTAAAGGTACTGGTTACTACGAAGTAACCTACCAGCGAATTACAATATTAATTCTGACGGACTAGCAATCTACATAATTCTCTACGTAAACTCAAATTCATGTCTCAAATACGCTTATACATGAAACACTACAAGGTAATTCTACATACTAAAACAATCCCAGTAATTAAGTATACATGCTACAAATACTTACAATTATGACGCCGTAATGTTTTGCAAAAATCGAGCAAATAGCTTACTGACCTTGTCGAAGCTTGTCCTTGTCTTATAATTCTGGTCCTAAGATTCCCGCCAAATTACGAGTGGCTTCTCTCGGAGTAACCTTTCGCTTAAAACCGCTAGATCTACTTCTCATAATCTGCCCAGGTATACTAATAAATTTACTGCACGTTTAAGCTAAAATTTCGATCTAAGATTTACTCCCACTCCCTATCTTAATTCCGATTCGATGTCGCTGTGGACGGTCCCAATCAAACTTACTGACAATGTCTTCTCGCTTGTCTGTCTACGTGGCGGGTGAGAACACTACGGGCTTCCTTTTGATCCCTGGACCCATGTTTTAACGTCTGGGTGGGAGGACGACAAGCCCTTTGACTGGCGGCTATTCTATGATCTGGGTGGCTGGCGACTTGCATAATCAATTAATACTGCTTGCGGCTATGTTTACACATCAAACGCGGTCATAATATATCCAAGTTTATACATTTCCTGATACCTGGACCGCGAAACGTGACACCCACCCAACCCCACGCTTGAGAATAAAATCGGGATTTTATTCCCCCATAATTGCTCCAAATGCAAATGTGCATTACTACGCGCAACAACTGAACAAAATACTAACGACGCTACGCGCTGACTACGGACACGAATGCACGCACAACATACGGTTATTTACTGCGCGATCTATGTCATTTCTGCGCTTCGGCTCATGAAATCGGAGCCTACATTCTCGGTTCCTTTCACGTATCTTATCCGCATCTGATACTGCTGTAAGAACAGCGACCAACGCATCAAGCGTCCATTGGACAATTTCGCCTGTGCGAGATAGGCGAGGGGTTGGTGGTCGGTCTCCAGTATGAACTTCCGCCCGTATAAGTACCGCCCGAACCGTGATATTCCGAACACGATTCCGAGGCATTCCCTCTCCGATACGGAGTAGTTCTTCTCGGCAGCAGACAGCTTCCGGCTGCCGTACGCGACTGGGAAAAGAGTCCCCTCGTGCTCTTGCAGTAGTACTGCTCCTAGACCGGTGTCACACGCGTCAGTGCGCAGCACGAAGTCTTTGGACAGATCCGGTAGACGGACAACAGCGTCGGATGTCAGCCTATCCTTCAGCGTTAGGAAAGCTTGCTCACACGCATCCGTCCAAATAACTTTACTCGGGGCCCGTTTCCTGGTCAGGTCAGACAACGGTCCCGCAATTGCACTGAAATTGGCCACATACCTCCGGTAATACCCGGCCAATCCCAGGAATGACCTCACCTCAGTTTTCGTGGTGGGGCGTACAGCGTTTCCCAGCTGCTCCACCTTCGACCTCTCTGGGGACAGCGTGCCTTGACTCAGGGTGTGTCCCAAATAGTCCAACGTCCGGAACCCCAGGTGGCATTTAGAAGGGCGAGCAGTCAACCCCGCTTGACGTAGCCGTTCCAGAACGTCTGCTAGTAGAATTAGGTGTTCACCCCATGTCTCCGTGGCTAGCAAGAGATCATCCATGAAGTTGTGAACACCCCTATCGCGCAAGGGTTCCAACAACTTACGCATCATTCTAGTGAAGACGCTGGGCGCATTCTGGACACGGAACGGCATGACTAACCATTGGTATGTCCCGTCGGGAGTAGCAAAGGCGAGCTTTGCCCTATCCTCTTCCCTTACCGGAATTTGCCAATAGCCCTTTGACAAATCCAACTTCGAAAAATATTTCGCTTTCGAGACAGAAGCGAAAATATGTTCGGGGTCAGGTAGCATTTCGACTTGAAATTCCGTCACCTGATTCAGCTTCCGGTAATCAACGCAAAAGCGATGGGTGCCATCCTTCTTCTGCACTAAGACTACAGGAGAGCTGTACGGAGAATCGGCGGGTTCGATTACCCCCAGAGCAATCATCTGCTCGATCTCTTCTCTTACCACTTGCCGTTTCGCGTGGGGCAAAGGGTAGGGTTTCCGCTGAACTGGCCGGTCGTCCACCAGCTTCAACCCGAACTCGACAAGTGACGTTCTCCCGGGTATTTCCGTAAGCACATCGGAAAACCCTGCCAGCAACGTCTCGACCTCTTCCCGCTGCCCCATAGTCAACATGGGGTCACACTCCACGTCCGAGGGTGCCTCCGCCCTCGTTAATGGACAGCTCGGGACATTGTTCGCCCCTTCCGTATCGCCTTCGGCGTCTTCGATGACGATCGTGGCAACGACAAAATCGCTGGCAGTCTCTCTTTCTCGGTATTTCTTAAGGAGATTAGCATGGTACAGCTTTTCCTTAGTCGGTAGCCGTATCCGATAGGTTTGACCCCCAACTTTCTCGGTTACGACGTACGGTCCCCTCCAAGAAACTTGCAGCTTGTTGTGTTCTTGGGGCAACAGCAACAACACCTTGTCCCCTACTTCATACTGGCGTGGTTTCGCGCGCCTGTTGTAGTACTTCGCCTGACGCGACTTCGCTCGCTTGAGGTTCCCCTGTGCGAGGGTACAAACTTCTTCCAGTTTGTTTCGCAAATCCGCGACGTACTGGTAGGTGGTACGTACCTCTTCGACAGCGTGTTCGTCCGTCCACAGCTGTCTCAGTACGGCGATGGGACCACGTACGGTCCTCCCGTACAGGAGTTCAAAGGGAGAAAACCCTAAACTCGCTTGTGGTACTTTCCGATATGCGAACAGCATGGCAGGAATATACCGATCCCAGTCTTTGGGACGGCCTTCACACAGCTTCTTAAGCGTGTTTTTCAGAGTCCCGTTAAACCGCTCGACCAGTCCGTTACATTGAGGGTGATACGGTGTAGTCGTGAGGTGCTTAATCGACATCAGTCGGTTCACTTCACCCATCACGCGACTCATAAATTGGGTCCCTTGATCGGTCAGGATCTCGTCAGGCACTCCGACTCTTGACCAAATTCCAAGCAACGCTGCAGCGACCGTTTCCGAATCAATATTACGCAACGCAACAGCCTCCGGATAGCGTGTAGCATAATCTACGACCGTTAAAATATACCGATTTCCTTGCGACGACGCGGGTTTTATCGGTCCGATCAGATCCATCGCGACGCGTCGAAATGGCTCATCGATAATGGGTGTAAGCCCCAAGGGGACGGGTCGGTGATCCGTTTTCGGTGCCATTCTCTGACACTTGTCACAGGAGAGACAGAACCTCTTAACATCTCCCTGGACCCCTGGCCAGTAGAATTCCTTGACAAGACGATCACACGTCTTGGCAATTCCCATGTGTCCTCCCATGAGACTTTCATGCGCGAGTTTTAACACTTCACCTCGCTTCTCCTTTGGCACGACGACTTGCTTAAAGAGTTCGTTGCCTTTCCTGGCGTGGCGATACAAGATCCCCTTCTTGTACACGAACTTCACCGCGCCATTCGGAGTTTCTTTCTCCGTTCCTTCTGCAGCGTGCTTATGCACCTGTGCCAGAGTTGCGTCATCCTGCTGAAGCTTTCTCAACTCGGCCGGAAGTACGTTACTGACCGGTGTTGACGTAACTTCCATCGGCTTCGGTTTTGTTTGTCGACTCTGGGACCTGGTTTCTACCGCACTCACCGGTTTCGGTGTGCAGGTTTTGGGGTTCGGTTGTGGCAACACATAACGGCATCCCAGTATGACGTCATGTGAGAGCCCATCCAAGCACGCAGCTTCAATTTTCCCCTTCACGTACGGTGAATCGAGGTCAATGACAGCCACTGGCAACGAGTCACGCGCGCTGTTCGCGTACTGAACCTCAATTACCTCCCCTGTGTAGTCCTCAGGCTTCACGTATTTCTTGTCGACAAGGGCCGGAACGCTACACCCCGTGTCGTACAAAAGAGTGGCACCTTCTCCGTTGACAGTTGCAGACACGAGGTTTGCTGGTTTACAGCTTGCCTCCGTCTTGCACTTCTTTCGAGCGACGGCATTCACCTAGGTCTGCCTGCCCTTGGGACAGTCCCTTGCAAAATGCCCCGAGCGCTTGCAGTTGTAGCATGTCGGCGGCCCTCGCCGTCCTGCAAGGCCCTTGGTTGAGGCCTGTCCAGGTCTATGGGTGGCATCCTTACCTGTAAATCCCCCTCCGACCTTTCCGTCGCCCTGACGGTTAAGGACAGCCGGCTCTCCCTCAACCACCCGGCGCGACTCAGTGGGTCGGGGTCGGTCAGTACCCCCGGAACCTCCACTCTTCGAGTGTGCCTGCTCGTACCTCTCCGCCATGCTAAAGATCTGTTCGAGAGTCCTGTGCTCTCTTTCCGCTAGGAATACTGTCAACTCGCGACGGTAAGTACTCAGGACATGCTCCTTAAGTATAACCTCGCGTAACCCGTCGTACGATCGTTCGACTTCTGCCATCTTCATCCACTTCTCGAATAACCCTCGAACACGGGTGTAGAATTGAGAGTGGGTTTCGGGTGCCTTTTTCGTCGAGTCCCGAAAACGTTTATGGTACGTTTCGGCGGTATGCCGACAATGGCAAAGAAGGGCCTTTTTGAGTGCGTTGTAGTCGTCAGCATCTTCTGCGGCTAAGTTATGGTAAACTTCGTGAGCTGCACCCTTCAAAAAGGCTGAGACGTTAATCGCCCAATGTTGCTCGGGAATTTTGTGAACGCACGCGAGTTTCTCGAATTGCACAAGGAAGTCGTCAATAGACTCTTCCATGTCGTTGAAACGCGGCATACTTATCTGTACCATTCGGTGGTCGACAATCGGTCTTACGCTTCCTCCAGAACTCGTACTGGAGTCGTCCCTATCGGCGGTCCTAGCTTCTACCCTTAATTTTTCCATTTCGAGAGCGTGGGCGAGCTCTCTTTCTTTCGCGGTCGCTGCTATCCTGGCCAGCTCCAGCTCTTTATGGGTCTCTCTGTCCGCTAGTATCTTGGCCAGCTCCAGCTCTTTCTCTCTGTCCGCTGATATCTTGGCCAGCTCC
>JAECUM010019468.1:0-30361 GCA_016617855.1 Megalonaias nervosa | reverse complement strand
ATATATATATATATATTTCCCGATAGGTCAAGACTAATTACAGGCATCACAAAAACAGGGGCTTATTCTGCATTATTATTAAGTCTCTCATAATTTAAATATTTTAACACATACAATATCACAGCTGATTAATATAGAATTCAAGGCATGCATACACTATTGTTCAAAATCTTTAAATTTCAAGAAATCACAATATAATTTGTAAAGGGAAAAAAATTCAGAAATTGTGCATACATGTTATATGTAAGGAAACATTCATTCCAAACTCATGTAAACCGTGCATAATAAGTATACTAATTTTGATTAAAAAATAGAAAGTTTTTCATTAGTATGGAGAAAATAAATCAGAAACAAGTTTCGGAATTAATTTGCTTTTCATTTGCTCTGACGGACCATAGCGGGACAAATCCAACTGCCCGATACCTGGGAAAAAATTAAGTTCAACGTAAGTTTTCAAGGTGCTTGCATACTGACAAGCGCAAAGAAGAGGAGAGAGAGAGAGAAAGAAAGATAGAGAGATCATGCTCAGTTTACAATGTCTCATGTTCTGCAACTTTATTGCTCTGTAAACTTTCTACAGCGCATACATACATAATCTCATTTATTATTTTCATATACTGCCTGTTATTTCATTCATCTATCAGTCTTTTATTTCATGATACTGTCAAGGTTTGTCACTTTCATCCAGTAGTCAGTGTCAGTCTTGCATTTTCTCAGGTAGACATGATATGGGAATGCTTACTAAATCAGGTAAATTTTGACAAATAGGAAATATATATTAATATTTAAACTTGTCAGTTACAGTTTAATTGTAATATACTGGATTCGCTGTCTTTGAAGTCGTTACGTAGCCCAGTAGTAGATAAATAGGCCCCTCCTTTCGATAATGCTGGCCAATGAAACCGTCTGCCCTTTTCTGGTCCAAATGAATTTGTGAACTTACAAACAACACTCAAAAGTTATACTTGTAAAAGACTGTGCTAAAGCATGTTGCAGATTTTAGAGTGAGCAGGTGACAAATTTTCAATTCAAAATTTTTTATCATGCCATCTTTCTCTCCCCATCCATTCATAAACATATATACACTACCAACAAATTACACGCATTTTTCACATGCGAGTTACTTGCAATTTTAACAGTCATAATCATTCTTAAAAATCTATATATTAAGTAATTTAACAAACCCTTATTTATCTATCTATATTTTTTTATATGTCTCTCTTTTACTCTTCTATGTATTCTATTCTCTGGCTATCAATTCAAAGCCTTCTTATTTTCCAATTCTAGATAGCTTTTTGTACTATCAGATATGTCATTTTTGATAAGTATACTTAATTGACATAAGTTCTTAATGTTCTCAATTATATAAAAGAAAATAAATGTGTAATTTATTTGTAAAGTTACTGTAAGACATTTTAAGGCAACATCCTATATTTTATTTTACAGTATATTTTATTTTTTCTTGTGATATTATTCTGCTATATTTTAGACAAGCTCAGATATCACATGGGCAAATTATATTTTCCCGTCCTCTTGCCTTTTGTCTGGCCCGAGGAATATCAAGAAAGAAAATTTTATATTTTCTAAATCAATTTCATAAAATCTTAAACAACAAAAGATTAAAATTATTTCTGCTTTGGAACCAATGTTCCATTACTATAATATTCTTTTTCATGTTTTTCCATGTGGTGAAAATGGAGACTGCTCCAAATAGTATAAATGGTAACGATATATGAATAAACAGGTACGTTTTCAGGATATCACTTGTACGTCACTATTAACACCTTTGGTAAGTGATAAGATACTCAGGGTAAGACTGGTATCTCTCATAAATCAGGAACTCTCGAAAGATCCACGCGCCATCTGCCACAACACTGTCATATCGGTTCTCGTGTCCACACACGTCATTCTCACAGCCCGTCTCCACACAAGGAGCCCTTTTGAAATTCCTGGGTTGGTTATAAACGCCAATTTCACCCATGCTCACCCTGCACAGAAACATATGCTTTTCCTTCGTGTCCCTTTGAAATCTTTGATCTGAAATATAAAGAGTTAAAATAAATCGTCTAAACAGCGCAGCTTGCCACATTTTTTCAATAGGCAAATAATACGTCAATGAAATTTTACTAAGATTTGGACAGTACTACCAACCTGAAACAGACCTACTTGGCAAGTCTGTCAATATTTCTGCGTACGCTTCACCAATTTTCCGTACGGTATAATGAAATATCATACATACTGCTGTTGTAAACTTGGGAAACTTGCGTTATACCAATGCATTAAAGTTTCATTTCATGCAGTGAAGGCATCATTCTGTTCAACTAAAAAGTTTGCAAAGTGCACTTACACCACAATGACCTCCTGTTCATGGGTTGAAATTGCAGTTCCAAACCCATATTAAGGCCAGCGACTACTTGATAGGTCTCTAAAATTGATGGAACTTTTGCTGTGTTTTTATTTTAAATTTCACTAAGCAGCAGCAATTATCTTATCCGTTTGTGAGCAAAAGCAAATCGGCACAACTTGTCCAATTATGTTGCTTTTCCTACCTTTTTGCAAGAACAGTAAAAAATCGGAATATTTCTTTTAATGCTTCTGTTGTGATTGTTTCAGCTTGTTAAAACGCTGAATTTTTATTTTGCCATCGACGTGCTTTTGATCTGTTGGATGGCATTTCTAGATAATGCTATAACATGAAACTTGAAGCTTCTTTCATGCAGACATTTTGTATGAAAACGTGGACTGATTGTTGGGTGAATCTGACCATTGGAATAACGTCTTGCTGGGCTCTCGAGGCAAATCAATAAAAGCGAGGCCTTGTGTCTGGTTAATAAAGCTCGAGTATATAATTAAGAAAAGAAACAAAAAAAAAAACATTATATTGATCATTTGCAAATGAACAGCATCAATCACAATTAGATAGTAGGCAGATAAGCTTAATTTTCTTCAGTGTCTTATTTACAAGCATTTAGTTACTCATAATTTACCTTTAAGGGCCTTTTTGTCGTGTAAAGACTTCGGAGTAGCCTCCTGTTAGCCCTAATCTGTGTCAGGGGACTGACATACAAATTGTTTGGATTTCATGGGTTTCACTGTGTGTGTGTGTGTGTGTGTGTGTGTGTGTGTGTGTGTGTGTGTGTTCTCTGCCGGTTATGATACCCATCATTCTGCATGCACACACCAACACCAAAACCTTCTCGACCAATGAATGGAACCTTGCTGTAGGTATCATTATTATGTGTATAGTAAATACATTCACCTGGCAGCTCAGTAATTGACACTCGTTTTAACAAACAGACACTGGCTTTCTTGGACAGAAATCATGTAGAAGTTAATGTAGAAGGTTATAAATATGCGCTATATAGAATGGTAGAGATGTCTGGATACTATATGAGGATGCATGATAATATGATATAAAATGAAGTTTTTCAGTGAAAACCACAAATCTACAGCACCATATGTTAGGAAATGTAACTATAACAAGGTTTTCAATATGGCTACCATGGTGGCCATATCAAATCTGCTCAGAACCAATTTTATTTGAACTAAGTACGTATCGTAAGAAATCTTTCGGTGATAACTCCATGTTGGTATACCAATCAATTCTGAACAAACAGCAATAACAACACTTAAAAGCTGGCCAGCATGGCCATAAAATTGGAGATCCGATTATAGCACGATTTTCATCTAGAACCAAATACACATCATTGGATGTCTTACTGGACGTTGAGTGGCACGTTTCTAAATTAAACGATCAATTAGACATAACAAGAAGTATTTAAGAGGAAAACTCATGTTAATACAATGGTTAATGCTGTGTGAGTGACAGTAACAGGCTGCCTTGGTGGCGACTCTGAATGTAAGATAGCACCATTTTCATTTAAGACCCACTATATTTCATAAGAAGAGTTATAGTGAAAACCTCATGTCGATATGACCATCGGCTCGGAAGGAACAGTGACAACAATATTTTGAAGATGGACATAAGTATGGCCATGCTGGAAGTCCAGTAAGTACAATTTTCATCTAGGACTAACCACATATCGTATGAAGTCTTTAAATAAAAACCCTATGTCAAAAAACTTTCATTCAGGAGTAGCTACAACAAAAGTTTCAAGACAGCTACCATGATGGCCACATTAGCTGTTAGATTGGTTCTAATTTCATTTAAGACAAACTAGACATCACACAAAGTCTTCTACTAATACCCCAAGGTTGATGTGAGTAGCAATAACAAGATTTTCAAAAGGGCCACTGTAGTGCCCATATTGGATGATTGATTATCACCATTTTCGTCCAAGACCAGCTAGAACCTGTGATGAATGCGTAAAAATTTTATGGGAATCCTCTAAGTGGTTTAGGAGGAGAAGAGATAACAATCATATATATATACAGATGGATAGAAGGATGGGACTGAAAGTTCAGTGAATTTCACTGAAATGTCCCTATTTTACCAAGCTTTGTATTTTTCACAAACATTCTGCGATATTTCACTGATATTTTACAGATTGTTTGAAAAATTCTGAACTTTCAGTGATATTTTCTTATTGAAATTGTCACTGAATTTTCATTGATGAATATGACTGAAAAACAGTACATCACTGAAATAAAAACGATGGACCTTTATTTATATTTAATATAATTTATTTTCAGTTTCTAATAAATTTTAACTTGTTTTTTGCTAAGCTTATGAGATCCAGGTCACAAATTAATACTCCTTCACTATCTGTAAATTTCTCCCAAAATTTAACGAATTTGTGCTTGCTACATAAAAGTATATAAACAAATAGTCCGGAGCTATCTTTGAAGTCTTCTAAAATAAAATAATAAAAAACATTAATCGCACCGGTGAAATGTAAACAACTACAAAGCTTAATAAGTTCATTATCCCTATGGAAAAAATACGTAAAACCACTGAAATTTAAACTACAATTAATTATTAAGATAATAATAATAATAATAACTGAACTTCCCTCCTGAAATACAATTAAAGTGCTAAATTAACATTTAATGGGCTATTCTGCATCACTCATACTGTTCACTGCAGAAAACGCAATAAACATAGTTATACACAAATATAAAGACATGTGACGAAACAAGTAATTTTCATACGGCAAAACGTTGACAGTTTGCGTATTGGTTGATCTGACTGTCAATGACTTACACTGGAATTACATCTTCTAGGAGAAGGATTATCAACCATGGAATCCCTACATAAACCAATGACATTTGTTTCTATATTTACAGGAAAGGTTCGGTTGGACTAAGATCGGGACACTGCGTTCAAAATCAGATAAAAACGGCATTAAAATCCGGTACTCAATGTATCCCAGGTAAACTAGAAAAGAACAATCTGCAATAGTCACTTTTTGACCAAGCGACTCAAGAGACTGATGCACTGGTTTATCTGATACAGTAGTTACCATGCACCCACTATCAATAAGGACAGTCACTGGAACATTGTTTAAGTAAGCAATATTAGTGTTACATGAACCAACCACTGAAACAACGTATTCTTGCGTCTAGGATAGTTACTGGTTCCCCAATTTCCTGCGTAGTTGTACTAGCAGTAGGTGTATTGGCCCATATTGCCTCGGTTGTTATCAGTTATCACCATGATATTCTCAAACCCTCCCCCAGACCGCTTCAGACACAAATACCATCTTCTCTTTATCCTGTCCCTCAGTGTGCGCTATTATGAACTAGGTGTAATATTTAAGAAGAAATGAGGAACTTCAAAACTCGCTGCTGGTCGTGGTGCTTATTAACGGACAGGAACGACACGGAATCAACATAAAACAATACAAGACAGGGAGTAACAAGACAGGGAGTAACTACAAACAAGACAAATACAATACACAACCCGCACGCTGGCATTTCATAATTTTAGCACAGTAAAATACAAATAATGTCTTACCAGACTAGAAGTGTAGCAGCGTTATAATTCTTTCGAATTATGGCTATTGCCTGTTTTCACTCGCGTGAAAGACACGCGCTCTTCATATGTAAGAGTGGAATGACCTGTATTGTTGTCTGTCCAAAGTCGAGGGGAGAAAGGCGAGAAGCTTTGGTTAGTTTGGTGGGGAATCGATGTTAGTGCCCCTTCATGTACTTCATGCACTGTGATCGATCGCCCACTCAATCACTCACTCATAAGACACACACACATTGGTCAGTACTTGACATAACAAAAGACAGCAAACGTGAACAGACTATAGGAGAGCTAACTATAGCTCTCTAAAGTGTAATTTGATGTCCCTGTTTGCATCCACAAATTGGTACATAACATCCAACCCGGGTCACGATTGTACAAGAACAATTTTTTCTGTTACTATGCTGAGTATACCTTTCTTATCTAACGTAGTGGTACTACCGTTACAGATCTATGTCAACCCTAGTGCGATTCGAACCCACCCGATTCTCCTCGGAAGAGAACAACCATCACATTTATTCACAATTCCGTAGTAATATTAATATATGACCTGGATGACACTTATATTATTGTTGATTTTTGGCACTGTAATTTCCTTTCAGGTTTATTATTGATCATTTTCCTCAATGAAGACCTGGCCTGAAAATATAAAGAAGGCCATGTATACTTAACAAAGTAAAACACTGAAACAGTTTGTTTATGCATACCTAAGCGTGCAGAGTAAGAATCGTGACATTTAAGTAATTGTAACTGGTAAAGTTTTGATTATTGTAAATTACTTTGTAACTGGTATTGTGCATTCTCGAGCATGTCTAGTGTTTTCAATTTATGGCACTGTCGTAGATCACCTTTAATGATAACACTCACCAGTGCCGGCGCAGGTTCAAGCTTCAGCCAGTATCTCACTGTAGGTCAGTGGTTTTACCCTTTAGCTATACATCTGGCCGTACATGTGTGACCTGTTAGGTGGTGAAGATTGCGTTAAAGTGCAATCAGTTAATCAATGTTGTTTTGGCTTCAAACGGTAGGAAAAGTTATCTTCTAAAGTGTATTAAAATGTTTAAAAACATGGTAGCTCAAGTGTAAAATGACAAGTATCAATGTAGACTTTAAGGTAAATATAATATTCATCTAGACTTGCAAAATTAATTTTACCTTTATTCATACTAGCCCTATTATTAAGAATGGCAAGTCCAGTGTAATTTTCTTTTAAGTTTTAGTACTCTATTTAAGTACCGTTTAAGTAACACAATTCCAATAACAATAATAACAATTCGCAGACAACTTTTTGAGTAAGGTCTCTGCTAAAAATAAAATTCTGTCTCTGCAATTTAATTTATTATTATTATTATTATTATTATTATTATTATAAACAATTCACTAACAACAACGGAATTTGACCCATCTGTGGAGATTAGTGATGGGTAGGTATGGGGCAGAAGTGGGGTATATCATACATAATCTTTGTTTATTCACAACATAATCTCATCACAGTCTGTTATTTATTACTGACTTCGCAGAACCATGTGCATTCCAAACCTTCAAATGTGTTTCAAATAAACAAGAAAGTCCTATTGAATATTTGGGTTTTGCATCAGTGAGTTGTTGTTTTTTTAAACGACTGGGTTGGTGTGAGTGGAACGTGCCTAGAAGAGAAAATATTGACAATAAATATAACGTTAATAATTTTCAGTGTTTTAATTTGCTAGAAGCCTATAATGAAATGACACATTATATTACTTACCAAAACGACACGGCTATCTGAAACCTTCGAATTCCTGTATTGATTGTTCAACGCCATACACGATGCAATATACCGTGTTTTGTAAACGGCAACCGAATCAGCAGACGATTCCTTCAGACAGTCTCAAGATCATTAAAAAAAAATTAGCAAAATATTTACTGTATAATGTCAATCACAGTAAAAGCAAACTCGGCACGAAAACATTTCGTTCATAATAGGCAGTATATTAAGCAACTGTTACAGGTGCAACATCCTTTTCCACACAGACTATTCCTGTCTCAATTTTCTCAAATCAAATACCGTGTCTTAAATCAGCATACCAATCCGAATCCGGCTACTTTGAAAACGCAGTATCAGTCGCCAGCGCCAGTTTCAACTACACCCCCATTACGACTTTGCGTGTCCAAATGGCTTTTGCAAGAAGCTGAGTAGATTCATTTCTTTCATTAAATTTCAGTTCCTTGTCATGGCTTTATGTGTGATCATGACGTCATTTAATTCAAGATTATTCGTGTTCTTGTTAATGGGGTTGGGGTTACGTTGGTTCTTGTTTTCGATGTCAATATAAAAGGAAAACTTGGTTGATAATACCCACAATTCTTAGTCAGTATCAATTATGGTAGAAGGGGAGTGGTTATTACCAATAATTTTAGTATTACTGATAGTGTAATAGGACTTAACGGCTTTGGTGAAGGTTGTTGTTATCATCTATTACATTTTTGTTTTAATGCTCCTTCTCTCCGTCACTACAGCAATATTAGCGGATTTCGGGGGAATTTATTACTTTTATGTTCTGAATTTTGCCCTCTTCCATCCAGCATGATCCATCATTCTGTCCATCCCGAATCGATTTCTTAGTGGGACTATTACAGACCAATTGTTTGATATTTTGTTGTATAATTTTATGTTTTGTTTATCAAACGTTCTGGGACACACTGCAGTGGATTTTTTCATGGTTTTTGTTTTTGTATGATGAATGGCTGCTTGACATTAGACGTAATAAATTGTTACACATTTATTTTATTCTTTATGATAAGCGTGAACTCCTAAAGTTTATAGATGATCATATGCTAACAGTCACAACTGAAGATGATATCGATTATGATGGCAATCTAGAACATTGAAAGGACTCTGGTTCGATAAGAGACTGTCACAATCCAGACAAACTCTAATAGGTCCTACAGAATGTAATGAACCTTTCTTGACTTCTCTTTTGGTTTAAATTTCAGCTTAATACATGAACTATCCAAATAGGTTTCAGATGACTGAGAACATCTGAAAGAAAATGCATAATCGGAAGTGTTCTTTCATTTGTTTTTCTTCACATTTAAAGTTTGCATTTGCTGTAACTGTGACAAAACCTCTTGTCACAACCAGTTTAGTGGTTTTCATAATTTGCAAATATCAATTACACCAAAATAGTGTGTGGCAAATAACTTGCAGGTCCATTTAGTAAAGGTCAAGATCACATACAGGGATCTAAGGTCAGAAGTACATGCTTTTATCCCTTTTTATAACCCGCTCTATTATTTGGAACTGGGAATGGAATTTAATTTATAATTTTAAAAACCTGCAATATATTTAACCAATGAAATTCAAAGTTAAGTGCAACACTCTTTAATTTTATTACTCATCAAATACACTGTCGTTATTACATTTAATTCAGTCTAGGAGTGGATGGACAGGGATTTTAGAGAGTATATGTCAATATTTATTTTGTGTTAAAGCACTTGGAAAGAAAAGAAAAGTTTAGGGAGCAGCAGTAGCTCGGTTGGTTGCATGGTGGATTGTCAAACTACTGGTTATTTCTGCGTTCTTGGGCAAGGCATAATGATCTCTCCTTGTCTTGCTAGTCATATGGTAACATTAACTGCCGGTACCAGGAACACATATAACACTGATGTGTTAGTCAGCCATCAAACTTAACTTAGTCTCTAAATAAACCAGCTTTGTGTTGTGCTCTATTCGTGTAAAGTCTGTAAAATGCTTTAAATAAAACATGATGTAATGCCAAGAATTATAAAGGCGATTTCATATTCGTATATTGGCCACGATCGGTGTAGCTTTTGCCAAAAACATCAAACCTTTGAGAAAAGAAAGCATTTGTTCTATCTGAAGTAGGTGTTGCTGTAATACAAAGATCAGGACCCATATTTACATTCTTCGTATTAAAGCGGGGTACAGATGCATACTTTTGCAACGAAACTCAGTAAGTGCAGCCGACATTTTGCTAATACTTCAATCAAATTTCAATATTATTTCAGTAAACGTCACTGGTAATTCAACGAAATTTCACTGACAAATGTGGTCCAGTTTTAGATAGTTCAGTAAGATCTCACCAAACTATAAATAATTTTTTTGTAAGATCTCGCTTAAACAATTCAATGAAATTTCACTAATATTTTAACCAAAACTTTCAGTAAAATTTCACTGGAGTAGCAATCCAATTACACTTAAACTTCAGTCACATTTTTACTATGGATGGACAACAGACTGTCAAAATACAAAGAGATTTCACTATACTTCTACGAAGGTACGAATTACCAGTGTACTGGTCAGCTTTGGTAGAACTCTCTGCAAAGTAGACACCTTGTCCAAACATAGCCTTATCACTGGCCATTCTGAAGTCTAGTCCTTGCTTTAAGATAGCATCAACATTTTCTGGCTTGGTACCATGAAACAGGTAAAACTCATTGATTTCTGGGTACAATTCCTTTTCTAGCATACTGTCCATCCCAACTGATGTCTGCACCTGTCCAGATCTGGCATTTGGGCGTTTTTCTAGGGGTTCAAACAGACCTTTGACTCCAGCTTTGTGGAAGAGGGTCTGCTGGCATTGTGCATATTTCTCATACAGGTCAAGATTTTCCAGTCTTTGTACCTTTGTAACTTTAAGAGAAGTGTAACTAATAGCACATAGACCGGCTGCATCTCGACCATGACCGATCTTTTTTGCATCCCATGTCTTTTGAATAACGTTCTCTACAGCACCGAAGGTGGCTTTGTCCACAGTGACCAGTTCATACGCTTGCTTGTCACCCTGTTGGACTCGCCAAGCTTTGACTGACTTGTCTGACGTGAATTTTGTCCAAGTCATAGGAGATGAGATGTCCTCCATGTATTTCATCATGCAGAATTCCTTGGTGTTTCGGGCTGCTGGGGCAGGGGCAGGGCTGGACACCATGTCTTCGTGTGCTTTTGCCACCATCTCAAATGTCTGCTCAGAATAGAAAGAAAAGGTGAAACTGCTGCAGTAAAATTTGAAATTTGATAATCTGTTACTGCCTTGTATAGTAATAATAACCTTTGACCTTTTTACTTTTTCGTTACTTACCATTATCTACTTTTTGTCATAAAATTATTAAATATGTTATGACAATTCACTCAAGAAGAAAAGAGCCTCGCTGCTTCATCGTTTTGCATAACAGACGCTTGACTGAAAGGTGCAGGTTGTAGTCCTGTCATCGAACCAGCCATGTTCAGCTACTATGGTGTGTCCTTGGGCAAGGTACATTACTTCTATTGCCTTGGCACTAAAGAAGCTACTTGTGTTACTGTGTTGTAAAATACCAAACCAAACCGAGCTAAACTAGTCAATAAAACAAAGGAACTTACAATACTCATGGGAGTCGGGAATTAAATTCCTTATAATGTGACTGCTTATAACCAAATCATGCTACACATAATATTACCACTACACAATGCAATGTAACCCATGACCATACCAACCTTATAACAGAAACTGTATTATAATGAAGGACCTTATAGCGAGGGAGTCATGTATATCCATCTAACACTTAACAATGTCACTCGTTAAAAATGAGTAATTCAAAGTCTTGTGAAAAACATAAACTTAAAATCGTATTTAACAAATTTATTTAACTCACTGAATAATGTATTGACATGCATATTGTCCTCTGGCATAGTATCTCTTTCTTGTACAGTTTATATCTAATGAAAAATCAGGTAAGATCTTCTATTTATTACACATTAATACAGATTGATTGGTTTCACACACACTCCTCCGTCTAGAAAAGAAAGGAACCAAAGAAAATGTTTATTGCATTCTCATTTATAATGACTGGATGAACTTTACAAATGTTTGCTTGTAAGTTATCCTTAGGTGACCCTAAGGTGAAATTGCCCATAGGCGATGAAAGAGATGCTACTATTATTAATGATATATCCTATCTGCATATCTACTGAAAACTGTCCCATCCTCAAACTCCTCACTTTGTGTTCATAAATCAGAAATATACCTAAAATGTTCCTTTTGTGGAAACAATGGGACCGTCCACTTAACATCCATTATAGTGTATAGTAGCCAAATAAAATTACTATCCAAAGTTATAAGTTAATTTAATCATGCTGAGTAAACCCTATACATTAAGTGCTTATCGGGTTAAGTATTTTTGGTTTGTAAGGGATATTTGGAAAGATGTTTAAATTATTTAACTGTTTTGTTCTGTCACGTTGTATTGATTTGATTCTTTGGTTACAAACTGTCTGTAACCCATAAATTTGTATATTTTCGGCCACATTCAAGTGAGTTATCTCCGGCTTACCAACTGACTGCATAACCTAAATCTGTTGAGTTACTTCTTGCTTACCAATTATATTTACATCCTAACTTTTATATTTGTTTCTAAGACACTTTACCTAGTTACTTGTTGTTTACCCATTGTGTGTAAACAATATTAGATCTACCATATATTCATTTGAGTTACTTTTTTCCTCATATAACGTCTCTACACCAGACATCTTTATATTTGTTTCAATCACATTATAGTGAGTTACTTCTTCCTTATCAGTTATATGTAAACCATAAATCTGTGTATTTCTTTCTGTCACATTTTTTGATTACAAATTGTCCGTATATTTGTTTGTCGCATTATTGTGAGTTACTTCTTGCACACCAATTATCTATATACCCTATGTCTGTAACATTTTTCAGTCAAATTGTATTCAGTTACGTCTTGATTACCAACTGTCAGTGAACCAACCTAAATTTGTATGGTTGTTTCTTTCACATTGTAAGGAGTTACTTCTTGCTTACCAATTGTCGGTATACATAAATCTGTATAGTTCTGCACATTTGCTATCGCTGATTCGACGTAACTTGAAGCCTACTATGAATTGCTTTAAATTTCTGGTTATCAGATTTTGAATTCTAAGCACTTTTTAGCAAACAAGCTTAATCAAGTTAGTGATAATTATTCTGACTGAGTTATTCGTTGCTAATACTTAGCATAAATGTGTAGCTATTAATAAAACAAAAATGCCAACGACCTTTTGCATACATGTAGAAGCAAACAACCTCGAATACGCTGCTATAGTTAAGACTGCAGTGATGTTTCCCTTCCCAGAGTCCATAAAGACCAATGAAAAGATAAAACTCTCTGCAATTAGGGATTATACAAAAAAGATGCAAAATACATTTCTAGCTATCACTAAATCGAGTATGTTGCGTCTGCCCATGTTGAATAATCGTGGAAATGTGCTTGGAAGACGAAGTGGAATTCCTAAGTGAATTGGATGTGAGGTCTATTAAACACATTTGTCCAGCGCAGGTTATATAATTCATTTCTTTGACTGGATTCTTAAATACCCTTAACAAAGGTGTGAACTTTGTACGTGACTAACTACCCAGTAGATAGCGTTATTAGAAGGTGATACGTTGCATATCACAGAATGAGGCTGCTATCTCAGCTAATTTAAAATGGCATGATTGCACTGATTACGAAAGTAAACAGTGGGAGAACAGTGGTGATTTACCCTCATAAACCAGTTCGTGCAAAGTCGATTATCTCCACAAATCACAAAGAGTCAGTTCATATGGACCTGCTAACTGGAATGGGTTCTTAGAAAGAATGACTGATCAGCTAATTGTTTCTCCCGCAATAATATATGTGAAATGTATTTAGTAACAACAATGTAGGTGGGTGGGTGATGTAGGGGTTTTGAATATTGGCTTGGTTTTATAGTTTGTTTGAAACGTTAAATATGTCGTCTCACCCAGTCAGAAAAACAAAAACATTGGAACTCCACAAATCACAGTGAATTCGAAGTGTTTGCGTTTCCTTATTTTGCAAATATTGCAATGCTAAGGAATTGTGTTTCTGGGTCAGTCCATGGGCAAATGACTTTTTTAAAAAATCGTTTACCCCATATACAAATCTGTTTTCCATTTTAAAAAAAAATTCTAATGTAATGAAAAAGTCAATATGTCCTTTATGTAAGTCTTGCTTAGAGGAAGAGAAGCCAGGTCCCTGTTGATGCAATTTAAATGCGCCAGGCTGTTTATTAGAGTTGTTGACCCATTACACCTGTCTCATAAGCATCATGAATTACCTAATTTATAAGCTTCCGGAAACTTAAACTATTACTGAAAAAAACTCACCTAGTGATAAAATTTGTTCCGATACAGCCTGTGTGGAATATTGAATCATCAGACAGAAAGTCATTTTAGGGCTGCTCATTTGCGCATTGTACAACATCCTCCCACCCCCATGAAACCCCTAGGTCCTTAAGTTCCTTAAGTTCGAATACATTATAATGTATAGACTAATTCTTTATGTAGACGACCAGTACAGGCACGCTAAAACAGCGAATACGGAAAGCTTGAGCATAACAAAAATGCAGAGCTGAAATTACTGACTACGGAATCCCCGATTACATTTCACAATTCAGGATATACCGAATAAACCTCGCAAGGCAACTTAGATAAGTAGGGAAGAAATGGATAGAGAAATGATCGGTTGGTCTGACTCGCGGCTCCATTAGTTGTACAAAACACCCGGGTGGGGAGCTTCCAAATGGCGCTCAAATAACTCATCAAGAGATTGCATCCTGACAAATTTATTTTATATTTAATTTCTGTATGTCTGTGATGAAATGGCATGTGTCTTATACTAAGCTGTGTCCTATTCGATAAAAGTATACGTCCACTTTCTTAAGTTTCGTTATTTATTATATGATATATCTTGGGGATATAACAAAGGTGGCGAAATACCCTGCTGGAGATAAGAAATGGTCTATAGTCCTGCACGCTCTGTCCAGCATTGCAATGCGATCGGATTCCATATCTGCGGCGCCCCGTCATGCGATGTGTACTCCGGGTTTCCGTACTCAAAGATTCCTGCCTTGCGATGTGTACTCGGAATGTCTGTACTCGCGGATCTTCTTTGCCAGAAGTACTGTACCCTGGGTTTCCGTACTTGCGGTTTTAGTCCTCACCACCAGTGTTCTTACGTGTTGATCGCTAATGCATTTGCTGATACACTACAAAGGTTGCTAGAAGGCACCCTGCCAGTAACAAATATAACCTCTACCTAGGAGTAACATACCGGAAGCAAAACAAATTGAGCTAGTTAGGTCAGCTAAGTTCAACCTATCTGTAATATTAAGATCCTCCTACATCAATGGAATTCTCCGCCAAGGAAATTCCAAGCTATCCCCATTATCATCGAGTCTTTAAAATATGTATATGTCATTCTTGCTTGTGTTCACTACTGATTAAGTACTGCGTTGGAAGCAAAGAAACAAACCGAAATAGTGATATTTTCTGAGTGAATGTCATTCCGAAACGAATTTTCAGAATTAGATGATTAGTAAACACTGAGTTATAAAACCTGATAACAATTTTGAATGATAATCTAAAATGCGTACTACTAAACACTTGGGACGAGTTATGGATTTTGTGTAATTTGTGTACGTAATTTATTATTATTATTGTTGTTGTTGTTGTTATTATTATTATTATTATTATTATTATTATTATTATTATCTTGTTTTGACTATGCGTCTTTTCCTCCTCCTGCCGTCCATTCATGCATACATATTCATGAAGATTTGATCTTTTCGTGTTGTAAGATGCTTCAAGAGATAACACTACTGGTAGTAACGAACAACAATTACGACATGATAAGCTGAGCTATACTAAAACAGTGATCCTTCTCTTATGATGTCATCCCTTCTGCACTGAAAACTGGCCTTATATAGGCAGTGGCCTTTCTTGATAGTAAAAATCTACTAGTTTGGTGTTGGGCAAGGTGGTCTCTGCATGATGTGGGTGATTTTGATGAACACAAAATGGTAGCCTCTCTTTAGGGGCTTCTGATCAGGTAGCGGCCTCTCTTTTCATTGTACGAATTAACAAAGTCTTCATAAATAATGTTAAACAGTACCAGAAAAAAAAATATTTTTTACATTAACAGTTCCAGAGATGACATAAATAGGATACATCAATTTGTTTAGCACTTCTTGAGTATTTACTCAGGAAGCATGCACTCTTCTAGTTTCTGGATTACGTGTTTAGTAATTAGGTATCAATATAAAACTGGGCGGCATGTACAATGGCATAAGACGCAGATTATGGTGACCTAATACTGAAACAGTGATTGTGGTCCTTGATCGATCACCCATCCACCCATCTGAGTCAAACGTTAAAAAATCACAAATTTCAGTGGATCACCATTTGATTATATTATAGATAGAAAGGCTTGAACCATAACTTAAGAACTACACGTTAACCTTGCTGAAGCTTTTGGGCTAAATTGTCCAATTTCTAGGTTATAATAATTGCTTAACGTATTCAGATGTAAAATAATCTTAACTTTTAAAATTCGTATCAAATTTTAACAAAAAGAAAACGAACTCTATTGTTCATATGCGCTCTGAATGAATAACCTAAGTAAATGAACATATATACTTGAATACTTTTAAAGATATCGAAAATTGATTACAGATATTCACATTAGATCAGATGGGCTAAGAATGTTGCCATGATAGCTTGAACTTAGTCTGTTCCAGTCCGTCGTTTGATACTTTGGTCTACTGATTCTCAGTTTTAATAATTTATTTTGGGAACTTTGTTTATAAAAAATCAAAGAGAGGAACAAGGTGAAATGTTATAGTAAAAATGAAGTGAATTTAGATAGTGATACATATGGTACCAGTTTATAAATCTGTCAAATGTGTGCAACCTAGGTTGGAAACCTATTGCTTTTCTCTACAAATATTTTATAATGACCCTATGCATCTGAAAAGTCACTGAATACATTACATAAAGTGAAAATATGTCCCATACAAATGTGCTTAAAAGCAAAACATTCGTAACTACATTTTACGCAGAATTTATATTTAATAAAAACAAGCATTTTGTTTCCCATTTCGAACATGGCTAACTTTTCTGTGAATTCATTTATTTTTGGAATCGCAAATTTTTTTATGGTTTTGTTCAACAGACCTCAGCGTATTTCTATTGTCACTGTGCTGATGCAGCATCCCCTTGTATCTCTGTTAATATATTCCCTTGTATCTGAGTTGCAAAACCATTTTTAGCATTGTGGATAATGACGCCTGCAGAAAATTAATACAGCAAAACCTAATTCTACCAACCTCTGTTATGAGCTAAAACCTGTTTTTATAACAAAAATCATCGTGCATAGGATCGGCCCTATCATATAAATGCGCGAGCAACAACCTGCGAAATTCAAGCATGATTTATTTGCAAGATATGTGTTTAACAACGGTTATGAACAATCGTATTGTAAACCCATATATAGACCTTTTCCAGCATACTTTGGTTCAGTCTTTTGCTGCACTGATCTAAAAACCAAGATTCACTCCCAAAGCAAAATGAGAGACTAAGAATAGTCTGGTTACCAACTCGTTAGCTTTATTGGGATAAGTTGTATGTGAGACTAGACGCATATGCTCGCCACAAACCAATACTGTAGTGGCATATTATCCCTATCACAATTAACGATCAGTCTTTAAAATTTAAGCATCAGGTATGCACAGTCAGTTCAAACATTAATATTGTTTATCTATTGTGAAAACCGACACAATGCCAATAATGTGATAATGAGAGGTCTTCTCATCCTGCTTTTTACTCTAGAGCTATGGGTACTGACTTGAATCGTTTATCTGTGAAGTCACAACATATAATGACCAGGTGAATGAAGTCCTTCTTTTCTTCTGATATTTTCTTTTTCCAAAATGAGCTATTTCCCATGCTGTTTCTTCTTCATCGTTACACCTTAGCACAGCTGTTACATCCTTTTATTGGGGCCCCGAGTGGCCGAGCGGTCTAAAGCGCTGTCCGTTACGGATCACTGCCATCTCACCTCTGTCTGCGTTGGTTCGAGTCTAAGATTCGGCGAATGTGGATATGTGAGAAAGCTTGCCAGTAGCTTCTCGTGGGTCGGTGGTTCTTTCCGCGGATTTCCCGGTTTCTTCCTCCACCATTAATACTGGCCGCCATGTATTGCCTATCGTGTGCTGAAAAATGACGTTAAGCCCAACAACAACAACAACATCCTTTTATTTATTGAGCTGATCCCTGTATTATTTATGTCATGGGTGTCTTAGGTTTCCGCTTCTGGTTGCAAAACATGTATTGAGTACATTTTATCATGGCAAAAATTACAATTTACAGACAGGATAAGTTACCTTATAGTTAACTTTGTAAATCAAGCCCCATAAAGTCAACAACTGGCAACCTTCAAATAATAATTATAATGTTTATGACTGATACATTAGTACTATATACTTTATTTTATATGAATGCATGTAATATTTTAAGAACAATCAATAAAGAGCAAAATATATGTACGGTAGTGAAAGGTGCTTTTCTAATCAAAACAGCTGAATTTGAAAACTGGTCCTCCTGTGAAGACCTATTAAGAGACAACAGGATTTGAGCACAGGTATTGTTGGCAAAAAAAGTGATCTATAAATTGAGGTTCTACCTTATCTATCTCTCACCAAACTAATGTATGTGCAACAAAAATTTTATTTTTGGCGGTACTTAAATTTGCGACTGTCTCGAATGTCTAAAGAAAATTGTCTTCATATTCTCACACAAGGACTTTATTATGTTTGGTGTTTTGATTTGTACTTTTGATCATTCGTGAAATCCCAAAGAAGTAAATTCACATTACCGTATTTGATGTAATAGGCATGCATGCCCTGATACGTGCCTACCTCTCATTTTAGTGGAACACGCTGAAAAAGTAAATTTTTGAATAAATTATGTTTCTCTGATACTGGGAAAGGACTTGATCGCAAGTACTACGACCATGCCTGAAGCCTGCCTGCTCAACAGTTATGATATTCTCCAAGTCAGGACCAATTCTTTGGAGAATCAGGCGCCGCTCCAGAACCTTAAAACTGACTGAAAACAAGGAGATTGGCCGATAACTCGCCGCGTTGTGGGGATTTTTGCTAGGCTTTGGGATCACAATAATCTTTGCCTGGCGCCAGAAAGTTGGCGTGCACTTTTCCCTAACAACCCGGGCGTAAAATTCCTTTCCCTTTGGGCCATGATGCTTCAAGAACTCAGGCAGGATGTTGTCATATCCTGCTGCTTTACCTGATTTCATCCTGCATAGCACCGTTTCACGTTCTCTTGTTGTAAATGCCTCTGGAGTATTTTGATCTAGTTCATCTGACCTCCGACGGTAATATTGTCGCCACTCATCTCGTACTTGACGTCGGCGCTGTTTCTCCAGTTGGTGCTTTTGCCATTTGTAATAAGTGGCTAGCTACAGCATTTGGTTTGACAACAGGGTGAGCTTGAACTTGTGGTTGCTGAGGGGTGCCAAGTCTTCGAATCAAGCTTCAGCATTTTCGGCTGGAGCGTGTGTAGTTTCCTCCCAGCGAGTGCGCCTGGCAGTGACCAGGGATTCGATCAGGTGATCTGCTGTGTCTGGGTCTCCAGATGCTTCATACTCCTTGAGAAGAGCCTGACATTCTTCATCCAAACAGGGTGTATAGACTGGACCACAACCATGAGGGACAAACTGAGTGGCTGCCTTGAATATGACTCTTTGGAAGCGATGGTAGGATTCCTTGATTGTGATGCAGCGAGATAGTATAGTGACTATGCCACGCTCCAGTATGTTGGTGTATCTTGTCCAATCTGCTTTGCGGAAGTTCCAAAGTCGCTGTGAAGAGCTGTGTATAGCTGGCAGCTGAAGTTGAATAAGGATAAGTATTGGTCTGTGCTGACTGTATGGGAAGTCGTCTTGAACAGTTTGGCTTACTGGTTGAGGATGGTCACCAATGGAGCTGACCCAGCAGAGGTTCGGTGAGTAGTCCTTTTCCCATCTTGCTGAATGAAAGGTCCCACGTTGCTGGGAGTCGTTTGTCAGAAGGAGGTCATTGTTCATTGCCCACTCTACCAAGTGTTCGCCGTCTTCATTGGGGTGTGAGTACCCCCAGCCAGGGTGATGACTGTTGAAGTCGCCAATATAGATGGCTGGGTGTTCAAGAGTTGAAAGCAAATGATAAAAGCCAATGCCTATATGGAGGTTGTGTTCTTGTAAACTGGGTCTGGTTATCATCTGGGCTGCAGCCATTGGACCCACCAGGTACAATTCATATATATGCGACATTATCTACTGAGGACAAACGTTTAAGAAGATTGACTGTGGATACCAGTCAGTGGCTTGAATAATATCTCAAATCAAAATATTGCATTCGGACACAAGGCAGAAAGTCATCGAATCTCGTGGGCAGAAATTTTCAAAAAGGCTTATATTGTAGTACGCTACTACAGTCAAGAGGCCGTAGCTTGGATGATAAAGTCTTCTTTCCTAGAATTTACCCCACGAATGAGGCAATTTAATGTTCCATGGCTGTTTTCTATGCATCTGAGGTACTGCTTAAGACATGGGCTGGATCTTGGATTGTTGTCTTTCTCTGGTATCAGTCGTTAACAGTGGATGAATGGCCACCTTCTGATTGCCGATAGATGGTAGCCTATTCATGGATATGAGGTTCGGATGCGTCGTTATGACCATAGAGTCATCCGATATAAACTGGAGACTGATCAATTACGTCGAATGGGCATACAACTCGCTAATAGAGGTAATGCACCTCCTAATCAGAGAGCTTGCAACATAAATAAAGGGAGCTAACATATGCAGTACGTATACATCTGATTAAGACGCTCTTATAACATCACCAGTTTCCACGTATTAGAACTAGCTCTCCCCGCATGAATTATCATTCACCACCCACCACCCAAGAAAAAGAACCATTTAAGTGCACACTGTGGGTATTACGTTAATTATAAATCTATATAACGGTTAGAGTCGATAGATAAACTTAAATTCTGTATTCAGTGTATTGTACTGAGCAGAGCTTCACTCTTGCAAAGAAACAATTTATTGGGTACATGCACCAAGAAGAGAGACTGAACATAGTCACTGTTGTGTCAATTGTCACAGTGACCTACTTTAGGTGTCGGAGTTCTCCTCAGACTGGAAGAAGATGTCAAATTCTATAACAATATCAGAAAGAGTGTAGAAAACAAAGACCAAAGAAGCAAAGGCTCAAATTTTTTAACAACGGTGACAACAGTTAAATATGTACATAGAAACCGGACGCCCCTGACAATATGATGCAGATAAGAGGCAAAGGTTTCAGCCAAATTGGGTCAATAACTGAATTAAAGAGAATAACAGAAAAATCTCTGAGATGGAAGCATTGATTATAATAAATATGCAGTTAATCAGAGGAGTGGTACGTACCTGTATGGTTGATTTTAGATTTGGATCCCATCTATAAATCACAATTTTGACTTCTTTGATACTGCAGTCTGGATTATTCTCACTAAATTCTTTAATACATCTGTACAGTGCTTGTGATGACTGGGTGGGACCGAAGTAGAGGTGGCCCATTCCCACAGGCGGAAAAGCAATAGAACTCATCCCAAGCTTACTGGCTTCTGTCAATGAATTTGTAATCACTCTACACAGCAGCTGAAAGAGGGCATGAAACTACAATTACAAACAATACACAAATCTATATAAGTGTTTTGTTCCGAGTTAGTGGAAAGAATGATACGGCATAAGTGTACCTCGAGACCAACATGCCAAAACATATTTTCCGATACGCTATTAAGAGAGGGCTTTCCCTCGACTCAGAAAGAGTCCTTGTGTGGTTTTTTGTTGTGATACCAGATGATATTAAGTAATCCTTCAAGGTTGTGGATGCCAAGTTGATTTGAATTCTATAAAGTTCCTACTTTGTTTCAAATCACCGGCTTGGTTTTATTTGGTCAGTCTTCTGGACGTTTTCGTTTAGGGTTTTTACAGCATGATTTCACCTCTTTGTGCCTGGCAGCAAACTCAGCTTAAGATACAATGTTGTGGGTATAATTATGGTCCCTTAAACATTTGTCTATAGCCTTGTGGTAACCAGTTAGAGTTATGGCTGCAAGCATATTGGGGCAAGGAAAGGGGCTTACCCACCCACCCCAATTTCACCTCTAAACATGTTTTGACCTACATCTCTAAAACGTAATAGCTGGCATCTACATGTTTGCTACCACACTCCACCCCAAGAAAAATAATTCTGCTGGCGCCACTGGTCAAAGTAATAGAGTACGAACCGTCTGGTTATATTAAAGCGATGAAGTAGGCACCAATATGAATGTCTAATTCAACGGGGAGGCGGGTAATTTATCTCTGAACAAGAGAAATTTCTAATCATGCATTGAATTTGGATATGGCTTCGAGAGTCCTTTTCACTGTGTTTGGATTTATTTCCACTGTTAATATAATATTTGAGATATTTCACTATAAAGGCAAAGTAGATGTACATTGAATCTCCTTCTCAATCATGTTCGTGTCACCTTGCACATTAGCTTTGTCTGAGAACTCATCATCAAACAGTCTAATTCTTATTTCTTTACAATAGCTATCGTGAATTGCCCATATATGCCGAATGCGTACATTTAGTTCGCCCCTATTTGGCCCCAAAAGCAAATTCATCTATTTTTAAAGTTATAATGCCAGACAACAGGAAGAATTAAAATAAACTCATGTAATTGCAGTCTTTATCAATATTTTTTTTTTAATTTATCACAACAAACAATTGCCGATATTTTAAGTTATCTATTATTTAATACTTCAAACGTAGTACCAGGTTGGGTTACAATACGGACATTTTAGGAGCGCGATACGGAAACACATACCGAACATCTTAATCGAGCTATGTAAAATTAAATGGATTTGTGATAAAGTAAATTATGTAATGAAGATACAAATACAATTTTGTATACATCAGCCATTGTGAGGTAAAATCTGACAGAATGCTCTCAATCTCTGTTTCACTGAATATTGGCATGGAAATCCTAAAACTGTTGAGCTTGAAATATATTATCAACAAGCGTTTGACTTGACTTTTGTAATGTATGTTGTGATTGGCCGATGATACATGCGTGTGAACCTGTTTATTGAATAGCCCATCTCTTAAACATAGAGGCCCAATATAATATGGCTATGGCCATAACATCAGCTATGAATCTGTAGCTGGTGGAACGAGATACAATACTCTCTACCTGCACCTTTCTTAAAAACCAGCATAAGACCATGCTAAGCTAGCAACCTTAATCATCCAGTCTCCTCTTTAACGATCAGGTTGACGGAATCTGCAAAAAAGTCGAAAAGAATTCTTCTTTCTATCACTCGTAATGGCAGCTACAGCGGAGAGATGCGCATGACAATGCCAAAAAGATCGCATTGAGGTCCCAAGAGCAAAGACCACTGCGAAGCAGTCTTACCGAATTTACAACCGTCGAAAACCAGTTTCAATTTTTCGCTTCTGAATGGGAAAGATTTGCCAAGACTACATTCAGACCCGACAAGTGGATTCTGGCGGATTCAGTATCACGTTCAGCGCACATCCTTCTTTATCCAGGGCCTCTTCAACTATCAACACGTTACTCTTCACCTAGTTGTCAACCTAAGCGCGTGCAATCAACTCTCAACGCTTTTACGCCCATTCGCTCTTGATGAAATGCATCAACGATTTCTAAAATACGTCCATTGGAGAGACTACGCAATCAATGTGGACAAGAGGCATGTCTTGACGTCCCCACTCACGCTGCTTTCAGAAAGTTCATGTAATCCGCAAAAACAGAAGTCTGCAAAGTAGCAGACGAGTTATGCCTTGACGTAAGATATGATACTTTTTACTCTCCTTCTCCTTTCTAGTCTTATTGTCTGCAGGGACATCTCCGGCCTCATACTATTTCAAGATTTTGATCATCTAGGTCTGGAACCCAACATTCAAATAAACAGAGTATGCATCCCTCAGGAAAGAGAATTGGCGGATCCCTTGCCCATACGGAACATTCCAACCGCTAGAGAATTCCTTCGCCTGCTGAGTTGCTCAATGCGATAGCTTACGTTTTAGTCCTAGCTCGCCTTCTTTGGTCACCATTACTATGATTATACGGTCCGCATGGAGGCCAAACCTTTGACCATTGGACCAACTTTCATAATCTTCACAATATGACATTAATTCTTGAAATTAGGAAAACCTCAATGCATCACGTACGGGATACCTCTGCAAGTACAACCTCTGGCAATGACGATCTCGATGGACGGAGGAATGAGTCTCCTTCTCTCATAGTGGAATATGACTCCCCCCTCAGGATCATGTTTTCCTACAATATCAATATTCTCGAGTTATAAACCGCTCCAAATGCTTTTCTTTGGTGCCTTGATGACCAAATAATACAAAAAGGAATTGTCTCTTCATCCCTGGGTTTTCATTTAATGGGTGCCTAGCGGGAACGACATTATGTGGATGACACATTGGCGACATGTGGAATGCCTAAATCTCCACCATTGCCTCACCAGTCTCGGATTCAAAAGACCCATATAATCGATGTTCTTTATACAGATTGGAACGTCCCAATGTAGACACTTCCCTTCCTACACCTTAAGTTCTGAATGTGATAGGCGAAGCAACAGAATCGGACTGTTGCCTGGTCACGATTACTCCAATCAAATAGCAAATATTGGATCAGCAACCTAGTCAATCTCCCAACAGAATAGCCAGGAAATTGAGATATTCATTCCTACACAAGCAACCACGATGGCCAAAACTGCAGAAATAGCACAAGCGTAATGGCCTCACCTTAAAGGCGTATGAAAGCAATGGAAGATATTCTCACAGGGCGTGCACAAGAACATTTTATACTAATGTAGGCATCCATACCTCAATAGACAATTCCCACTGGCTCTTCGACGAGAAACAGTTAGCACCAATCACAATTTAAACTTGCCGTTCTACCATCACTACTACACCGCATTATCATGGAAGAGAGGGTATCGGGCAAACCAAAACCTGTTTCCTTACCCAAGTGGAATCTATCATTGGTACTAACCTGGTTGAACTAGACGCCATTTGAACCGCTCTCAAGAGCTTGATTGGTTCACCTGTCATATAAAACCTGCCTCCTTACTGCATTGGGTAACGGCAGGCAGAATTAGCAAATACATACCCATTAACAGACCCGTCTACAAACAGTTTCGACTAGACGGGGCATCACTTATGACGGCCATCGCTGTCATTGCCAATAACAAACTACCGTTCAAGCGTAATCAGACTTGTGTAATAAATTCCTGTCTACTCTGGATTTGAAGTGGTACTGAATTAAGACCAAGCCGTTGAGTCGAGGGAGATCACGCCTCAAAAAGGGAAAGAAAGATTTATCAACACAGACACTTTCGTCCTGAATAAGTACGTTATTCGCTCCACATATCGGAAACAACTCCACATGAACAAATCTGCTTCGCATTTCGGCTCACGAAGATAGGACAGTCGTCACAAATATTACTTATGAGCGAAACTGTTCTATCGTGTTGACCATGTAGTGGGATGGAGATTCGAGTACACTTCTCCAGTTTTTATCTCATATAGCTATCATCCTCGACAGCTTCATAAAAACGCGGCTTCACCACTTTCCGCAGGATCTGCGGGAGGGACAATTTTTACCTTTCGACGCCTCTTCCCAACAAATGGAGTCTATATGTGAATCAGGTTATCTAGAAGCCGTCTCACATACCTTAGGGGACTGGAGATGGTCTCTCCGGGTTAAAGGGATGTATTTCCCACCACCTCTTACCTATTTTCATAAGATATTATGATCGGGTAACGTATTTTGTAGAAGAAACCATTTTTTTTCTTGTAAAATATGTTCCTTCAATAATACCCGATCATAATGCACATACGTTCTCCCAGCATCCCCGCAATTATATCACTATAGAGAGCGAACCTTGTTCTCCAGTAGTAACTGAAAAATTCACGGGATTTGTCGCCAATCCCTGTGTCAAGAGGAGATCGCTCTATCTAACTGCTACCTGGATAGTCAGATAACATTTAGCTTTTAGCTAAAATGATTTAACCTGGGAGAGCTGAATTTGCGAGGTAGAAGTTCTTCTAAGGTAATATGATCGTGTATTATCGAAGAAACAAATTTTACTAGAAAAAAAAAAAATGGTTACGCAGCACAAGATAGGCTATACATAGCAGCCAGCTTAACTGGTAGAGGAAGAACCAGGGAAAACTCAGATAAAACCACCTACCCATGGGAAGCTCATGGCAAGCTTTCTCACATATTCACCGTAACCAAGCCTGAGAATTAAACCCACGCAGACAGAGGTGAATCAGCAGTGATCGGTAAAGGCGAGCACTTTAGGTCTTGCATTTTGACTCCTCCCTAATTTTTGAGGTAGAAGGCATGAACCTAATTATCATAAGCCTAGCATTTATAAATTCACACAGAAGCTTAATCTGTAATTTGGTTTAGATTTACTTTGAGTTAGGCTTGAAAATGGATTGGCTTGTTTGGTGACTGCCTGTCACAGTTAGACTAGCACTGGAGATCAAATGCGTAACTTGGGCTGCAAATGAACAGCCGACTTGGCTTACGTATTTACGTATGTCTGCTACAGAGGTAAATATCTAAAAATCGAGATGGTTGAGGGCTGATGAAAAGTATGCTAATTTTTTATAGTACTAGTGAACTTTATTCATGCATAAGGCACATACTGATTCTTTTAACTGCCTTGTCACAGGAAAATATTCAAAATAGCTCTTTGCTGTCAAAAATTAATGCAAAAAAGAGGGGTTGGTGGCAGTGTTGGTTCAGTATAAAAGCCACCAGTTGTATAAGGAATTAACCTGATTGCCGCAGTCAAAATCTCACATGCATGCTTTCTACAAAAACCATTAGTTTGTTTTTATTTGTATCTTCAGTGTAAAATTATTCTCATTTTTCCACAACAGGTCATTGTCGGATGAAAATTCACCAGATAAACTGTCCAGTGAGACCTTTAGACCACTTGGCAACCTGTTCATCCCTCCCAACTAATGATTGCGCTTTGCATATAATATCACAGCTAGCTGCAGGTTTAGTGACACTGCCATAAAACTGTCTGGTAATGGTAAACCAAAACAAACGTATCTTTGCATTTCAAACCAAAGTATTTAGAAGGATACTAAAATTAATATACCAAAATTTTATCTTTTTAGAATAAGTTATTTTAAGATTTTGTTTCTCCAATTTGCATAATTCCAGAAGAAATGTTACCCAAATGTTCTATGCTTATTTTGTTGATATTGACCTGCAGTAAATAGAGGAAAGATGTGTAGAAGCTGAAGAGTCACACTATAAACTCAAAGCAGCCTGAGCTAAAAGTCTACATCTTCTACAGAAGACTGCTTTAACTGAAAGCCATAAAATTTTTGCACTTACCTAATCCTGTTTATTAAGCTAATTCCATACCCGTTTACTCAATACATATGATAGCAAAGGATAATGTTTTTAGAACGGAATGACGCGGAAGTGGATGGTTGAATACAATTATGAAGATATAAAAGTGATGCAGTATATTGTCTACAAGTGTTTTCTAGATTAATTACAGTGTAACAAGAGATAAATAATAACTACCGTGGCAGGTAACTGAGCTGAGGAGTTGGGTTTATCAAATCTTGGCACAGCTGCACAAATTATGTGTTTGACGTTGTCCCGGGACAAGTTTCCTGGTCCACAGACGATTACATCCCCGTCAGGTATTCCATTAGCACATTTCAGTAAGCATTCGGCCTTAAGTCTGGACCCAGCTGCGACTCCAATACTTGTACTTAGGCTCCTCTGGTTGAACTTTGCATTACTGTCTATGGTAGTAACCACAACACTGCACTGTAAAATGAATGGAAATACGATTCACACAGCTCCAGAACACGCGTTCAAAGCACATTCATACAATAATTCGTTAAAGGAAGACAAATTTTAAAAACAAAAATGTGCTTATGAAATGCAAACACCCAAACACTGTACCTGAAATCTGACCTAATACAAAACTTTATGTAAGTGACAGACAAAAATGATGGACAGCGATACATAAGGTCAGATTAGGATACATTATATACCTTACAACTCTGTATCGTGTGATAATGGATGGAAATATGAACTACTACATAGAGGTCGACGTTGGAGGCTGTGACAAAACTAACAAAATATTTAAGGATGTCTACTGATAAGAAATTGGTATTTATTGCCAAACTGACGCGAATGTAATCAACTCCATGTTGCGTAGCATTATGACAGTATTATGGCATCATTCACGAAAGCTAGGTCGCATTACAGCTATCATTATATTACGTGAAGAAAGAAATGTAGTGTGGAATTTTCCTCTGCATTGTAAACGTTTCTTCATTTGTAAGTGAGGAGTTAAAGATCTTGAACCAGTTTAATTTTCAAAGATCTTTTAAATACGTCATATAAAATTATTTTAATGATATGTGCTGACAATAATTTCAATTATTCTTTTCATATAACAGATTGATCAGAACCAAATGTTATACAGTGAATCCTTTGCGCAAAAATGCTAAATTGACTTTTTAACAGTGATAATCATAACGCCAGACAGCAATATTATTTTACAAAATGTATGCTTATCACATCCTAGAATATTTCTTCAATCAGAATTCAGAGCTTAAATTAACTTTTCTGACAAATATACAGCTGAGTGCAAAAGTGTTGAATTCAGTATAATAGAGATATAAACGTATGACAACTTTTTAAACGAAAAGATTGTGGCATAGCAATCCTCAAAATCAAGCAAATCTTAATGCATAGATAACTGAAATTAGTTTGCCAGCATGCAGTAACACCACATTATGTAAACAATAAATACTATTGAGAAAGAACAGCAGAGAGATGAGTCTGATATTGGAAATTCGTTTTGAACAAAGGGTCACAGTAAAATCACATCATTTTCATTTAAAGAGAAAAGGAGGAAATACTATAATTAAAACATTTTAAAAGTGCAAAACAATATTTCATGAACTTAGCGGGAAAGCAAAGTATAATTCACACAATTAATAATAACTGGATAGCAGTGATATAAAATATACCGCAAATTAGAGCATTAATAATAGTTTATGTTACTTTAATAACAGTTACATTAAACATATTGCCTATTAGAACACTGCCAATATTTCATGTTAATTTAATATCAGTTACATAAATATACTGCCAATCAGACCACTACAAATATTTCATGTTCATTTAATAGTAGTTATTTAAAATATATCATCAATTAGAGCACTACTAATATTTCATGGTAATTTAATAACGGTTATATAAAATATATTGTCAGTTAGAGCACTAGTAATATTCTTGTTATTTTATAGCAGTTATATAAAATATAACGCTAATTAGAGAACTGCTAATATTTCATGTTAATTTAGTATCATTTTCGTACAATATATTTCCAATTAGAGCACTACCAATATTCAAGTTAACTTAATACCAGTTTATAACATATATTGCCAATAGAACACTGTTAATTTTTCATGTCAACTTAATAGCAGTTATAAAAGATATATCGCCAGTTAGGGTACTGTTAATCTTTCATATATTGCCAGTTAGAACAGGTCTTATATCACAAGTTAGAACACGCTAATATTTCAAGTTGCCAACATGTCAAAGTCATTGAAATCCCTAAATATTTTAATCATAACATTAGACGAAAATATTGAGAAATGTAGCTTCTGCTGACAACAATCTCATCAACAACGGTTCTTTCCACCTTGCTCGCAATTTTTACTCCACAGCAAAGTCTGACAATATTAACTTGTGGGACTTATTTTGGTGACCTTTTAATCAACGTATCAAATTGCAACACACATTTGGCACATTATGATATGAAACAAATATATGTCCCTTTGTTTCGATAATTTTCGTTAGATAGCAATTTTCGTGAATTTCATTGTTGTACCAAACCACGAATTAAGAACGATTCAGCAACACATTAGTCACCAGTAAGACAGAAGCCCCTCACCCTTTTAATATTTTTACATTCCAAAAGATCTACAATGCTCTTTGATAAATCAACTTTGTTGATGTGATATGGTAATAAAATATTAGCTTTCACGTGTGTTTATTTTATTTAAACTCTTTTAAGAACGAATAGAATAATAAAGCATTTTTTATTGTTTCAATGCAATTGTATGTATACGGTTATCAATAGCTTTTATTTCCACTCACTGCCTTAAATATGTTGTGACATCACTAACGATAGAAAGAAATGAGAAGAACTAAGTATTTAATCACTAATATTACTTAAAATGAAATCTAAAAAAGTATAAAATTTTACTATTATATGAAAATAAGGTGTATTACTTATTCAAAAAGTTACTTCATTCAAATGAAACTGCTATCAGAAATTGTAAATCCTCCGGAAAGTACGTGTCATTTCGTCCATGCATGTTTGATCCATATGATCAACAAGACTACAAAATACTAGAACCAATGCTTAAAGCACAATAACCAATGAAACACCGTGTATACTAATTGCAGCTCTCACTTC